>CACVCL010020404.1:0-84431 GCA_902729485.2 Mus minutoides | reverse complement strand
TGAGTTCTGTGAGTCACCTCTGAACATTACAGGCCCTGAGGAGTTCACAGGAACCCCAACTTGCAGCTTGTCTCTCACAAATATAAGCAACAACCTTAGGGCTGGTGATTGCTATCTGAAGCCGGGCTACAGGACATTCTTACAGCACTTGTCCCTAATCTCTGCGATCCACACCAACACTGGTTAGTGTGGGAACTGACTTCAGCCACAGATCACATGGTGCTGATGGAGACCTGTCTGGTGTGGGGAAACACATGCTCATTCCAGCCCAGAGGTGTTGTGTGTTCAGATGAGGGAGAACAGGTGTGTGTGAGACATTTCGGTGTAAATGCTGAGTAGACAATTGGAGAGCAGGAGTCCAGAGGTGACAGAATACCACCACAGCAATGCATGATGTCACCAAAGAAGTCTGAGCACATACACAGGTCTGAGGTCTGAGGCCTGGGACAGCTGACACTCCAAGTTGGAAAGACAAGAGTGTCAGCCTTGTCGGGACTCACAAGCCCTTTAACGCTGCGGCTAACTCAGGGCTGAACCTGCATGTGCATTGTAAGTTTAAAGGATTTGCTAAATGTAAGAAAAACTGTAAGAGCAAAAATAAATACTATCAATGGGAAGACAATAGAATGCAAACTGCTAGAAGCAGGAGAGATGCTTGCCTAAATCACTCTTTCAGAGGACCTGAATCCAGTTCCCAGCATCTGTGTTGGGTGGATCACAACTGCGTGTAACTCCAAGGGATCGGACACCCTCTCTGGCCTCCACAGGCTTCTGCAATATGCAGGATGCACTTGCACATACACACACAAAAAATAGGAATAACGAAAATTAAAAAAATATTCAAATATACTGAGAAGATAAAGTAAGATTGATTCTCATCACTTTTAGGCAAAAAAAAAAAAAAAAATGGAAGTGGTTTACCATACATTAACAGTTTTGTAAGCATAAAACAGCCACACCCAGCCTTTTATGTAGATGCTGGGATCCAAATTCAGGTCTTCATGTTTGAACAGCAGGCATTCTCATCCACTGGGCTATATATAACCCCAGATTTTTTTATCTTATCTGCTCATCTGGGTTCCACACCCAGAATTCTTTTTATTTTAATTTAAATTTTGAGGATTACATACATGATACTGTATTTACATAATTTCCTCACATCCTGCCAACCCCTCCCTTGCCCCTCCCCATCCTCTCTCCAATCATAATGCTTACTTCTTTAACCATTATTGTTGTGTATATATACACATATACTAAAAGAAGTCCTATTGAGTCCATGGCATGTTGCTCACATAGATGTGTGTTTAGGACTAACCGCCTGGGATTAGGTAGCCTATCGGGGCTTGTCCCTAGAGAGGATTGAAATTTCCCTCAGCCACATTGGCATTCACCAGCATCGTCACTAGGCAGGTCTTGAGCCTGTTGCAATTCCATGGGCGCAGCTCCCTCTCATGTCTAGAAGACATTATTTTGAAGCAGGTGTCCAGATCCTCTGGCTCTTAAAATATTTCCACTCCATTTTCTGTGATGTTTCTAGAATCTTTCATGTAGGGGTTCCACTGCTGAAGAAGCAGTTGGGTTAGGAACCCCCCCCCCCCCGGTTACTTACTTTCTGCATTTCCACAAATTGTGGAACTTTGAAAAGTCTCCATCTACTGCAAAAAAAAAAAAAATTAAAAATTTTTGATGAGGCATGAGAGCATCACTTATCTGTGGATATAAGGATAATTATTTAAAATGCAATAGAAATTGTATTAGTTTAGGAAAATGGCAGTAGTGCTGATGTAGTCTGTGGATATTGAAAGGGTACAGTCCAGGAGTCTTGACTGGGTTTGTTTGGTTTTGTTTTTTATTTTTTTTCCTACCAGTTAAAGAATTAAAAGGCAGAAAAATTCTGAATTGCAACAGTGAGCAGCAGAGAAATCTCAAGCAGCACCGACAATCAGCAGCTGAAGGAGGACGTTTATTGGGGGTGGGAAACACGTGCATGCAATAGACACAGATAAAAAGACCCAAAGTGGGGAGGGGGACTTGGGAGGGACTGGAATACAGTTTCTTCTTTGAGGACTGGGGGTTTTAAAGACTCTGAAAAGTTCTCATCTCCTGTTTAGGATCTGTCTGTTTGAAGACAGATATGATGTTGTATTGGTTGTGTGACATGCTCTGATCAAGTCCTGAACTCTGACCCGATCCATCAGCAGAGGGCCTGCTGTTGGGAGACAAACACTGTGAGGGTTTTGTCTCAAGTCAGGAGGTTCAGGAAGATGCTGGTCATCTTGGAAATTGACCAACTTCATTACCTAGTCATCTCCCTATCTCTCAGCCTAGCAGGCAGTCTGTCTACCTTCTGCTGTCTCAGTAGGTCCTCCTCTAGGGTCTATGACCTCTCCACCCATCAGTAGTCGGGTAAGTTTATAGTACCAGGTATGAATTCCCACCTACTGAGGAGGCCTAGAGGCCAGTTAGACAGCTGTTGCTTACTGACAAGAGAAAGGTACCACTCTTGCTCCATTGGTGATACCTCGTCATTCTCACCTTAATATGGTTCATGGGCTTTGCCAATGGGTTGAACTATCGATTGCTTGTCTCCTGTGGCCGCTCACCCAGCACCTTCAGGTCCTGTAGGAATCAGGAAGGACGCTTCTGGTCAGTTCCAGATCAATTTTTCCAAGTTCTGTGTCGCATGTGTAGTGTCTTTCAGTAAGAGGGTCTTAACTTCAAGTTTCAGGAAGTAGCCAAGGATAACAGCTAAGGCAATGCTGTTTAGGGAGTTTATTGGACCCTCCCACCATAACCAGCAACTCAAAGGGATGTTTCACTTGTCTGGCACTGAGGTTTTTGGTGGGTTTTGGCTCTTGGGAGAACATTATCACCCTGTAAGGTGTAACTACATCTGAATTTTATATGTGTGTATGTACATGTATATGTGTATGCATGTGTAAACTTTTAAATTAATGTTTCCTATGGCTTTTTCAAACATGCCTGGTGTTATTTATGGACCTTCCTTAGGAAAAACACCCTAATCAGCTTTTAGGAATAGAAATCCTATTTCTCGGGCTTGCTAGATGGCTCAGCAGGTAAGAGCACTGACTACTCTTCCGAAGGTCTTGAGTTCAAATCCCAGCAACCACATGGTGGCTCACAACCACCCGTAATGAGATCTGACGCCCTGGTGTGTCTGAAGACAGCAACAATGTACTTATGTATAATAATAAATAAATCTTTGGGCCTGAGCAAGCAGGGCCGACTGGAATGAGCAGAGGTCCTAAAAATTCAATTCTCAACAACCACATGAAGGCTCACAACCATCTATACAGCTACAGTGTACTCATATACATAAAATAAATAAATAAATCTTTAAAAGGAATCCTTTTTCTCCCCTTGCAGACTTTTGCACCCTTACATTGTCTCTGACTCTACACTATTTGCATATTACTTATCTTTTTAAAATAATTTACCATTTTTTATTCACGTTCATTTACTTTGAAAGGAATGTTGTAATAAGCCTAAAAAAGAATAAGTGGCATCACTTAAAATCTGAGTAACCAAGCAAATTAATTAATAATTAGTTAGTTAATTAATTAAATGAGATAATAGCCAGGTACTGTTGCCAGCTTTCTTTCCAACAGCCAAGTCTGCAAACTGCATTCTCTTTGATAAAGGAGATGAGAAAATGCTAGATGCCATATGCATATTTCCCCAATTGATTGACTAATTAGCTCTGGTAATAAATAGTGTGGCATGTGATTTGATTCAGTTAAGGCTGAGCCAGTCCTCGCACTGCCTTTGATCTCTTACTTGAGTGATACAGGCTAAATAATGGTGTCTGTTGCAGATTCAAAACTTGAAACTGTAACACCCAAGCGTACTGCTGGGAGGTGAGGCCCTTGGACGGTGATTTGTTTGTGAAGGTACAGCCCTCACAAATGGGTGAGTGCCCTTATAAATGTCTCTAGAGATGTTCAAAGCCCCCTTAACCTTCCACCGTGTGATGTACAGTGAGAACAAGGAAATGAGACCTTCCCCGTCACAACCTGCCGGAGCTCGGCCTGAAACTTGGCAGCCTCCAGAGCTGTGAAGGAAAGATGTCTGTTTTTTGTCAGCTACCAGGCGGTTGTGGTTGTCATGGTTGCTCAAATGTGACGTAGGGGAGAACAGAGGAAAAGTGAAGCTATGAGCACAGCAAATGAGAAACAATTCTTCAAGGATCAATGAAGGGGGCAGCTTTAGTCCTTCCCCTAGGCAGCCGCTGTGGGAAAAGATGAACTGTGGTCCCGTTCCCTGGGCCTTCTGTAAGAAGGTTCCACAAACACCATGCCGTTGTACAACAAAAACAGAGTCTCTCTCAGACACAGAGGTCAGAAGCTCAAGTCTTAAGTGCTGTCAGGGCTCTGCCCTCCCCCATCTACGAGGCTGTGTGGGATGAGGCTTCCATGACTCCTCCCAGCTACAGGAGTCCTTGGTTGGGGCAGGTATGTGTGGCCTTCTACTTCTCCCCAGGTACTCCTCTGGTGTCATCAATGTCTTCCTAAATCTGAGCCCGCTCTAACTCTGGATGATTCATCTGAAGATCATTGACTTTGTTGTGTCTTCAGAAACCCTTCTTCCCAGTAAGATCACACTTGCAGTTCCTGCCAGGTCTAGAACCTGCTCACATCCTCCAAAGGGCCAGACTTAACCAAGTGTAAGACAACAGGACAGGCAAGCAATTAGCATAGCTACTTACCAGGATGAAATCCCCAATGGCTGATCAATAAAAGTATTAAATGCATGGATGTCAAATATGCCTTTTGAAATTATTTAGATTTCTCTAATAGGAAACCTAACCTATTGACTTCCCCATAGATCTTATGTCAGGTTTTTACACATACCCTTATAGACTACCCATTACTTGCAATAGTTATGCTTGTTAACTTGATGGGACTAAGAGATATTTTGGGCAGGTGAAATGTACCTGTTTACTTGGGTGTGTTTGGGTGCAGGGAAGATCTGTTCCAGAGAAGGCTGACATGTAAAGAAAGATCTGCACTAAGTGTGGGTAGCACCTTCCAATGGTGGGTTGCCTGAACAAGACATTCAAGAGAAAAATCACTGTGCATCCCTGCGAGCCCTTCCTCTTTCTGAGTGTATCTACCCTGATGCTGGCATCAGACTCCAGCTTTTTCAGCCTGTAA
The DNA here is from genome assembly GCA_902729485.2 of Mus minutoides. Taxonomy (NCBI): domain Eukaryota; kingdom Metazoa; phylum Chordata; class Mammalia; order Rodentia; family Muridae; genus Mus; species Mus minutoides. Next base: position 79,257 of record CACVCL010020404.1, on the reverse strand, counting down.
ACATGAGCTCAGTGTGTGAAACTGCATGCAGATGGCCCAGATCTTCTCATACGTGTGTATATATGTGCGCGCGCACACACACACACACACACACACACACACACACACACACACACACACATTATATTGGTTCTAGTCCTTGAGAGCAGTGTTTCTCAACCTGTGGGTCACAACTTTTTGTGGAGAGGTCAGATATCAGATATCCTGCACATAAAATATTAAGATTATAATCCATACCAGTAACAAAATTATAGTTATGGTGTAGTAATGAAATAATTTTAGGGCTGGGGGTCACCATAACATGAGGAACTGTATTAAAGGGTCACAGCATTAGAAAGGTTGAGAACCACTGCTCTAGAGAACCCTGCCTAACCCACAAAGCAACTTCTTCCTGTTCATACACACATATTCACATGCTTGGGTGTCCATTTTACCCCACGTGTCTAGGTGAAAGTAAGTAAGTGCTCTCTGCAAGACCTCTATTTGTCTTACTCCATTTTTATTCAATATTTTAAATACCTAGCTACATTATTATATTTTTTTACAGAACATCAACATTATTATATTTTATCCTTTAAAATTCTAGTCAATAAATATTTCATTGTTTGTGTGTGTACACACACACATACACACACAAGCTCACCACTACATTTCCTAAGACAAAGTCCTAAGACACCTCCATCTCTTTGATACCACCACAGTCAACATGATAAATAATCATGATGCCTTCTTGTTTGCTGCGTGAACTTTTCTGCTATGGAATCACCTGATCATAAGGTATTTATACAGGAATACAATAAATCTAGCTTTCAAAACTGTCTGCACCAGCACATACTTGTAGTCAGAGGGGGCAAGGTTTCCCATTTTCCCCCGTCTTTGCCTATAGTTAGTTTAACAATGTGACTGTTTCTAATCTTTATCTAGACATTTGAGGTCAAAACAGACATGCATGCATTCATCCGCAAATGCATGGATATGTATGCATGAGCAGGAAGAAGTGCGTTGTGCATTAGAAAGGCTTTTCTTCTTCTGTTTGGTTTCTCTGATAGTTGGCAGTAGTAAGCACTTTTCCAAACACCTATTGACGACTCCTAATTCCTTCCTGTGTATCGTCTGCTCATACACTTTTTTACCGATTTTCAATTAGTAATTCACACATTTCTTGCTTATGGGCTAGATGATATTAGATTAAGCATCTGGGGGTTTTTTTCATGCCCACTATAAATCCATTCTGTTCTCTCAGCTTTCTCTCAACATTTCATAGCATGCATTATTAAACAGAGATATTTCGTTTTAATGTATTCAAATAAATCAAGTTTTCCCTTTATGTATAGTTCAGGGAGTTCTTTATACACTCAGGTCAAAATATACTCAAAAACATACTCTTCCTAATGTCTTCATATTAGCTTTGTATTTTTTTACTTTAGTATCTAGATGTTTATCTCACATAAATTCTTTATTTTTCTGAGTTATGTAATATGTTAATTTAAATCAATCCTTCAAAAGAAACTTTGCTCTTTTTAGTAAAACCATCACCTACTTATAAATGGCTAAAAGATAAAGAAAAAATCCTCAAGTTGGCCAAAGATACAAGTGACACCAGCAGCAAAGGAATTCCAAATGTGAAAGAACATGGACAAACTCACTAATAATGTAGTAATAAACTTGAAATGAAGATCACTTTAATATTTCAAATTTGCAAAAACTGAAAGGTTGAAATTTGATGTTGGCGAGCAGCTGGGAAACCGGGTCTTCATAGTTTATTGGTGCTTACCAAGCCAGTGAAAATAGTTTAGAAAGAAATTCACAAATATCTAATGCTTTTGAATTGTGACTACATTCTTGACTTCTTCCTCTACATAAGCATAGCTTATATAAATAATCATGACAAGTCAACATAATCAGAACAGTGAATGATAAAGGAGGAGACGTTGCTGAATTTTGGCACTTAAGGAAATCCCTGTCAGGATCAGGATGATGGCAGAGATCACGGAACAGCGATCACACACAGGAAATGCAGGGTTTACCGCTGTTAGGCAAATCACCATCTGGATGCACAGTGATGCCTATAAAAGCAATCCCAGAATAAGGAACCAGAATTAGCATACTGTCATGTGCAAAATGTAGCCTCAAGAAAACATGTAGACTTTTTTTTCCTATAGAATTGCCCAGTCATGTACAAAACATACCAAGAACTAGAAAAATATGGCCCATTAACAGAAAACAATATTTGACAGAAACTGTCTAAGGAAATCCACACATTCAACATATTAGTCAAAGATGTTAAATCGAGTGTTCTAGGTGTGTTCTAGGTAGTAAAGAAACCTTCATCAGGAAGCGAAGGGATAGCAAGCTAATGATGTATAAATTATTGAAGGATATCCAGAGATTTGAAGCTGAAAATTATAATAAGTAAAATAAATTTTACTTGAGTGACTCCATGGCTGACTTGAGCAAGTGGGCAAAAGAAGCCTGCTGGAAATTAAGGCAATTGAAGGAACCAAATCCAAGAAGGTAAAAAATAAAACAGTTAAACGCCAGACCCCTGGGGCTGAAGAGATGGCTCAGCAGTTAAGAGCACTGACTGTTCTTCCAGAGATCCTGAGTTCAATTCCCAGCAACCACGTGGTGGCTCACAACCATCTGTAATGGGATCTGATGCCCCTGTGTCTGAAGACAGCTACAGTGTACTCATATAAATAAAATAAACAATTTTTGTAAAAAAAAAAAAATAGACCCCAGGGGAGCTGCAGAAGACCAATATGTTGTGAGAGTTCCAGAAGAGAGCAAGGCAAGATATATCAGAAGGAACCGTGCCCGAGAACTCCCAACGTCAATGAAAGACATGAACATCTGTCTATACGACCAAGAAGATTGCTGAACTGCAAGCCATACAGATTTAAAAAGATATTCACAAGACCAGTGTGGTCAGCTTGTTCAAAGACAGGCAAAGGGGAGAAAGAGAGGAATAGGAAGAAGGGGTTCCAAGGTGGAAGGGATCCTCACCTAAAACTAAGAAAGAACTTAAAGACTGGCAAAACAAGAAGACACTCAACAGGGAATTCCAGTTCTTCCAAAACCTTTTAGAATAGAGGAGAAATTCAAACCTCGCCAGATGAACAAAACCGGTTGGCCTGGAAAGTCCTTTGGCTGCAAATAAAAATCCATCCAGCAGTCACAAGCCACAGGCAGAAAACCAGGAGGCTTCCAAAGGTGACAGCTTAAATAACCATAGAAGTCAGCATTGTAGCCTCTCATTCTAGGTACAAAAGACTGAAAGGTTAAACACATAAAGCAACAGTCATAAGTCTAGGTTAACTGGCACAGGGCATGCAAAGATATCAAATATGACAACAGAATATAAATCACAGAGACAGACACTGCCATGACAGGTGATAATGTATATATTGTAGGCATTATATCAGTATGGTTTCACTACATTGTAATAAGTCAAAGGTGTTCATTGTAGTGTTAAACATGGTCAGAAAACATTCAGAAACAGGAATTTATTTGCTCTGCAAGAGCATCACCTCTCAATACTAAAACCAGGGCATTAATGGAGAAGTGGAGGGCCACTTAAGACACACAGAAAATATACCTGGATGTCAGAGATGAGTTCTTTTAAAATCATTACCCAAATGTAAGTATATTAATGGTATAGATTGGCAGTATGGACTTCACAAATAAATTAACTATATATTATCTGTAGGACAGTTTAAAGATATAAATAGGTTTTAAAAGAAAAAAAATATTGCATATAAACAGTAACCCAAAGAGAGCTGGGGTGGCTACAACACCACTAAACAAAATAGAATTTAAATCAAAACAAAATCTTTTGATAAGGAAGCTAATTCATGAAGAAGATATAATAATTATGAACACATATATAACACACACACACAAACAGAATCAAAGAGAGAAACACGAAGCTGTAAACACAGTGGGAAGGTTTGCTGCCCACACTTCCGAGAAGGACCAGAGGCAGCAGAGAGCTATAGAAGACAACACCACACACCCTTACTTAGTCCAACAGACACAGGCAGAATGACACCAACAGTGGAGTGTGTCATTACCTCAAGTACACGAAGAATATTTTCTAAGGTCGATCATATTTAGGCCATAAAACAAGCAGTAATAAGTATTTAAAAGGCTGAAGGTAAGTGGTGGTGCATACCTTTAATACCAGCACTCATGAGGCAGAAGCAGGCTGATCTATGTGAGTTTGAAGCCACCCTGGTCTACATAGCAAGTTTCATGCTAGTCAGGACTACACCCATGGAGGAGGGAGGGGAGGGGAGGAGGGGGAGGAAGAGGGGAGGAGGGGGAGAAGAGAGAGAGAAGGATAGAGAGAAGGGCTGAACTCACATAAATCGTTTTTCTGAACACAATGAAATGAAATTTGACAAAATAATAGAAGGCTCAAAAAGAAAACGAATAAAAACTCTCTGGGAAATTAGAAAATGGAAATTACAGCAAAAGGAAACAGAAACATGGCACACCAAGAGCTACAGGGCTTGTTGATACACTTTTCCAAACACTGAAGGACTAACAGTAATTCTCAACTCTTCCAAAAACTGAATGAATTCATAACTCATTCTAAAACCAAAAGCCAAACACTAACACTAAAGCCAAAGATACTATAAATAAACTTTAGGCCAATATGTCTTACCGAGATTACTGTAAAAACCCCCACCTGTTATATCAGGTATAACACGGATGCAGAAGTTTTCAACAAATGCACTATCATGGCAGACTCATCAGCATGCTAGGATTGCACATCATAGCTGAGACAAGTTCAAGAATTGGTCAGTATACAGCACCACAGTAGATGAGAGATGGAAATGCATGATCGTCTTGAATGATACAGAAAAGGCATTTGACAAAACTCAACCTATTAGGAGAAAAAAAATAACACTCAACAAACTAGAAATAGAAAAACACTCTGACATAGTTTAGAATACATATGAAAACCCTGCAGCTAAGATGCTGAAACAGAGCACTTTCCTTCTCAGATCTGGAGCAAGAGTAAGACGACAAGTTTTGCCATTTTTACTCTATACAGTATTCAAAGTTCTGAACAGAACAATTAGACAAGGAAAATTAATAAAAAAGGCAAACAAGATTGGAAGGACTTTCCAACAGGAATTTTTTCCCATTTTTTCTATTCATAGCTGACAGGATTATGTATTTAGAAAATTGTAGCTCTCCAAACAAAAGAGAATAAATCTTAATATATGTAGCATAATTGCAGGTTACAAATATCAAAACATAAAAATAAGTTGAAGGGTGTCTATTACTGTGGTGATAGGACATAATGTTAAACTGTCTTCTAAATATTTACATTTTATACCCGCAGAGTAGCACTGCTCTCAGACTTGTTCAAAGGACACTCTGTTATCTGTGAGCAGTGCTTAATGAAGGGACTTAGAACTGATGGGAGCGTCCAGAACAAATGGCTGTCTGGTGCTCTGCCCTGAACACATCAGTACATCACCACCTCTACACTTAGGATCTCACAGCAGCTGTGGTAACCTGAACGAGATGGAGCTCATCAACCATCCGTCATGGATAGAGCAGGCTCTCCCGAGACCCTCCCCTTCCCCCAGTTGCCAAGCGAAAGACCGTGTCGTTGCCCTGGATCCAGTAAATAACCTCCTACCCACCCATGTCCACACAACTACAGGTAAACCCAGTGCATCACGGAAAAGCAAAGTAAGGAAGACATGAAAGTTGGAGGGAGTCTGTTGGGGAAAAAGAGGGTTTCAGAGGAAGGGGAAGGACTGAGGATACTGTGGGTAGCAAAGTGACCAAAACCATTATATACAGTATGAAGTTGTCAAAAATAACATGCTTTAAAATCTAATTTATATACATTATAAATAATCTGAAATGAGATTAGAGAAGTTTTCATTTGCAAGAGTAAAATTCTGAGAACCAAGCCTAGCCAAGAAAGCGAAAGACTTATTGTCTGTGTCCAAGTCTATTAAGCATTGCTGAAGGATTAGAGACTCGACTAAATAGAAGCCATCAGAGCAGAGGTTTACCTTGTCAGGTTGATTGGATTGAGAGGTGCCTGAGAGATTACGAAAGCATATCTCTGGGTGTGTCAGCAAGGGAGTTTACAGAGAGGAGGCCTGCAGAATGAAGAGAAAAAGAAAAATCTCTCTCTCTCCCTCTCTTTCTCTCTCTCTCTCTCTCTCTCTCTCTCTGCTTCCTGGTTGCTGTGATGTATAAAATATTCTGCTGTGCATACCTTTCCCGCCATGATGAACCAAGTTATGAGCTAAACATAAATAATTCCTCTCTTAAGTTGTTCTGATGGGTACTTCATCAAGGCAGTAAAAGGTCTGACTAATGCATACTGTGTTCACAGAATGGAATGTTCTCATGTCAGTCCTACCCAAAGTGATGTAGAGTCAGTGTGATTCCTATTCTAATGACATGCTTGCAGAAAAAGAAAATCCATCATAGGCACATGATTTGTATCTGAAACCCCAGCAGTACTGAGATAACAGAGGAAAACCACAAGCTTGAGGCTCTCCTGAACAACGTAGTAAGTTCAAGGCTAGCCTGAGCTATCTAGCAAGCTCCATCTTAAAAAAAAAAGCCTAATGCATAAATTGATATGTAATCTGAAGGGAGCCCTAATTGTCAACGCCATCTGAAAGAAGGAGGAAAAGAAGGAGGGGGAGAGGAGGAGGGGGAGAATAGGAAGAGAAAGAAGGAGTAGGAAAAGGAGAAGAAGGAGAAGAAGGAGCAAGAGGGGAGGGGGAGGAGGAGAAGGAGGAGGAAGAGGAGAATACAAAACAAACCTGTAAGTTTTGGTCTCATTTTTCTAATTTTAAAACACAAAAAAATGATGCCGACATAAAGCTATATATACACGTATAGAACAATAGAGAACCAGAGTGCCAAGGCCACCCAGTGAAAAAAACTAATTGCTTTAATCAATATTCTTTATTTTTAATTTTATGTAGACTGGTGTTTTGTCACATGTATGCCTATGTGAGGATTCCCTGGAACTGGAGTTACAGACAGGTGTAAGATGACTTGTGGGTGCTGGGAATTGAACCCAGGTCCTCTGGAAGAACAGCCAGTGCTCTTAACCACTGAGCCATCTCTGAAGCCCTGAAAGAAGAGGAATTCTTTGCAACAAATGGTGCTAAAACTGGACATCATGATAATAATGAAATTGGAACCTTGCCTGACAACACATATAAATGAACTCAACATGAATAGTGCTAACCAAAGAAGCTAAAGCTAGAACACTTCTACGGAGAAAACTCTGAAATGCTTGATTTTGCAAAAATGTATTGGTATGATACTAAAAGCATAGGTGACAAAAGAAAAAAGAGCAGCTGGGCATGGTGGCGCACGCTTTTAATTCCAGCACTCAGGAGGCAGAGGCAGGCGGATTTCTGAGTTCGAGGCCAGCCTGGTCTACAGAGTGAGTTCCAGGACAGCCAGGGCTATACAGAGAAACCCTATCTCGAAAAAGCAAAAAATAATAATAATAAAATAAAAAATAAAAGAAAAAATAGCAAAATGAACTCCCTCACAATGAAAACATTTTGTGCATCAAAGAATATTAATAAATGAAAGGATAATCATTTCACTCCAAAATCCGTGTTGTAAATCTTATGTGATAAGGAATTAATATCCATAATATATAAAGAACTCCTACAGCTCAATAACAAAACCTCACAAATGAGCAAGTGACTTGAACAAACACGTTCCAAAATAAAATACACGAAGAAAAGATGTTTAACAACATTAGTCATTATGATGTAATCAAAACCACAATAAGTCCTAGAGAACCTCAGCTCTACTTAAAAAAAAAAGATATAAAAGAAATGTTGTCAAGGACGGAAAGTAGAACTTGGGCATGGGTGCTGGTACAGTGGGACAGCCTCTGCAGTAATCAGAATGACAGTCCCTTCGAAGTTAAACATAGGATTGCTGTATGAGCTGGCAGGTCCTCTCCTGGACTTAGAATGACTGAAGAGATCCAAAAATGTAGCCAATGTTCATAGCAACATTATTTACAATACCAAACACTAGGAGCAATCTGAATGGCTACCAAGCAGTGACTGGTTAAATAAAGGCTGTTACATACAAACCAGGGAATATTATTCAGCCACGAAAAGCATGCAGCTCTGACATATGCTACAAAACAGATGGCTGGAAATAAGTGACATGAGCCAGACACAAAAGAACAGAACAAGTACCATATGGTTTTACCCATATGAATGTGTGTGAAAAGGGGAAGAGAAGGAAAACAGATAGTAGGACCCAGAGGCTGGGGAGAGGAAAACTGCTGCTTACTGAGTACAGGACTTCTCTTTGGAGTGGTGAACGCTTTGGGAGTAGAGAAATGATGGTCAAGCAAAGCGATGCTTATCACAAAGCCCAGATTTCTGAACACAGAGTTAACATTAGTTCATATAAAATCATGGTGACAGATTTATAAAAAGAGGCAATCCTCCATCACAACTACAAAAGAGAAATTATAAAGACATAGCTCCCTGGGTAAAAGCCCCCAAACATGATGCCAACTGAAAGACGGACAGGAGGACATGGAGAGAGGGTAGACTATTCCTGAACAAGGCTTCTCTGGAAGATATTGAGATAAAAAAAGAATTGAATGCAGAAGGCCAGCAGGCAACTGCTTTGCAGGATGGTAATGACTGGGTCTTGTTCTGGTGATGACTATATCCATCACTCCAACTTGAATGTGTGGATCCAACTCTCCATATTTGTCAAAATTCATTAACTCATACATCCTTTTAAAAGAACGACTTTGGTTCCATGTAACTTTTAATTTAAAGAAAAATAGCACTTGCACAAATCTCGACTTTTGTTGCAGGAACTCGGGCTGGATTTGCAGCATTGCAGGGGACATTTCCTGCTCCAGAACCGTGGCTAATGAGGACCCACTTGCTGGATGGAGGAGGAGTGGAGTGGTTTGGGCAGTGTACCAAACTGATGGCAGCAGTGGCTTGTTCACACTGGGCAAGATAGAGCCCAGCCCAGCATGTCCTGTTCTCTCTTCCACACTGTCCGGAGTCTCCTGAGAAAGGGGCAGCCACTCCTCCCTCTGTCAGGACTCTCCAGCGTGATAAGACCGCAGTGCCCACTTGCATTGCTTTCCTTGTGGAATTGCCTGCCCTGACAGCTCCTAACAAATGAGTGCAGTCCTGGAACTGTAAACCTTCCCCTTGGGCCACCCTAAAGCTGCTGCATCCGAATCCTATGCAAAAAGCACCACCTGCCACATCTTGCTTCCCTCCCCACAAGGGACCAGTCCAGGCCTGTGGCTTGTTTCCTCTCCTGATCCTAATCCTGCCAGCCCAGAGGGGATGCTGGGGCTAGGCCTTGGGCTGGCTCATGCTGCCATGGGAAATTGCACTGCCCCTGGTCCCAGCAGGAGATTTCATTTCCTTGGAAGGAATTGCTCTCAGCTTCCTGTGGGTGTGGCCATCATTCCCAGTCACAATGATTCCCATCTCCAGATGCCTGTGGGGACCTAGCTTTGCCTCTGGAAAACACAGAAGCAAGGGATGAGATAAGTTAGCAGGGAACACCGATGCTCTCTGTGATAGACAGAGAAACTGATGCCTACCTAACACCATGGGTTTTAAAAGTGACCAAGCCATCTCATCTGACCCATGAGGTAAGAAGAGCTCAAGGAGGTGAACTGATTTGGCCAAAGTGTCATAGCTGGTGCCTAGCAGAGCCGATATGGAACGTATTCTCCTAAAACATCGATCCCTCCCTCAAACACATTTAGTGGGTCCCCTTTACTCCCAGAGGGAAAGCTGTAGTGTTCATGGCGGCCTCCGAAGACCCACACAATCTGCCTTCTACCCCAGAATCTGCTGACCTCCCTCCCTTCCTTCTCCTCAACCCTTGGACAGCAAGGAGTCCCTGAGCACACCAGACAGACTTGATTTCTAGGCTTTGAATGAAGGTTTCTCTTCAGATATTTATGTGTTGAAAGCTTGGTCCCCACTGGCATGACATTAAGAGCTGGTGGCACCTGTAAGAAGTGAACCAGGAAGCAGAGAAGGGGCTGCACTAGTTCTTAAAGGACCCTGAGTTACTCTCATCAGAACAGCCAGAACAGTGGTACTAAAACAGGAACGTTCAGGAATGTAGCGATATGGTAGCTCCCATTCCTGTAGCTTCACCAGCCCTGAGGCCTTCCCTTACCAGAGCTGAGTGGCTGTCATCCTGCCTTCAAGCCTCCAGAACAGTAAGCTAACTAAACCTCTTTACTTTTTAATGTGTTCAGCTTCCAAAATTTGATTGCGGTAACAGGAACCTGACTAATACACCCATCTACTGGTCCTGACCTTAGCATCCTCCACTTTCTGCCCTGCTTCAAGTCTTGATTAAACATCACTTCTAAGACATCAGCCCTACCCTTTGGCAGGTCTATGCCACTCACCATGACCCATCTTCCCCCACCCCCTGGGTATTTCCTGCTGTTAACAGTCTCTACTTCTTTTATTCGTGGTATTTCTGGCTTATTCTGCCTCTTGTGCATTCTTGGCTCTGCAAGGGCGAGGATTCTGTTTATTCTTGGCTGTGTCTGAAGCATTGAGAGAAGGCCGGGTGTTTGCTGGATTCAGGTTAGCTTAGCAAGATCTGGGCTTACGACATAGTGAATACTCCACTAGCAGGAAACAAGTCCACTCTGGAGGCACGAGTTGTGTGTTTTCTGGGCATCACTATATATCTCACTGTAGTCCAACACCCATGATCCTCCTGCCTCAGCTTCTCAAGTGCTGGAATTCCAGGTGTGCACTGCCACACCCAGCAGAGGAGCCTCTTTAAAATGTGCATGAACTGCATCTTGGCTTGTCTGTCTAGTTTCCCTCCAGAGACTTGATATCAAGGACACCTAATGACACATCCAAAATTCATCCCAGACAGCAAGGGTGTTTAAAATATAAACCCTTCTCCAGGACTTCAGTTACATAAAGGGATGTAATATTTTACAAAATCTAAGACCAGCTTCTCTCTGTCCCACAAGCAGCCTTGCTGTACAGCTAGGAACACCTCCCTCTCATTTGCTTTGGAACCAAATTTGGTGGCTCAGTCATAATGATCAAGTAACTAGTTCCAGGCTTAGATTTGTGGTGGTTCCCAGGATTAAAACCATGTGAGTTGCTTTGTTGGGCAGGACATAATGGTCAGCTCATTGGCCATTGCCCACTGATATTTTGTGAGGTTATCTTATTGACAGCCAGCAGGCAGAGCAGAATTAAATTTACTGAAGCCCAAGCTTTGATTTTTGAGTCCATTACTGCCCCTTCATCCTCCTGACAACCCTACATGTAGATGTTATCTCCACTGGCTATTATAGGAAACTGAAGTCCAGAGAAGGACAGGGACTGGCCTCAGGTCGAGTGACTCATCCAGAACAAAACACAAGATTCAACTTCTCATTCTTCCTCTGCTACCAGGTTTCCTTCTGCAGAGCGGTCAACAAATGTTTAGTATAACAAGGAGTATCTGGAGGTACATCTGACAAGATGAAAGCCTGCACCAGCAACATTCAAGTCATAAGAGTGTAAAGAGTGAAATGAGGATCACTGTATATGGTGGGGGTCTATTTAGGACACACAGTGGCCATGTGCTGAGGAGACAGGTAGGAGATGTTAAGCAGCTGGAGAAGTGAGAGGTAAGGCGTGGTGGAGCTGTGGTCCCCTCTCCACCCAGTTCCTTTTGCCTCTGTGCTAAGCACATCGTTTGGTGCTCTGCAGTGTGGCCTTTCAGCTCCTGTGAGCACCGTGGCTCTGCGATGCTTGGGTGTATTTTCTCCTTATGGGTTTACAGCATTCCTTGAGGAATGTTGCTAACTTTCCCACATCACAGATGGAAGAAGTAAGCTTCTCTAAGGCCAAGACCACATACCTACCCAATGTAATGGGAAGCCTGGGACCCTGTTCAGAGAAGTAGAACAGAGCCTCTTCACTGTTATCAGCTTCTGGAGAACACAGTCCTGCAGGAGGCTCCCCAACCTGGCTGGCCATACTAAAACTGATGGTCTCCACAGGGCAGCAGCTGTTGAACCCTGTATCTCAGACCTCTATAGCAAGAGTCCAGGGCAGCTTCCTTTCCTTCACCCTGCTTATGGAGTTCTAGAAACATCTTGCGGCACGGTGGGGAGCCAGTTCCTGCCAGGAGCAGCTCGAAGAGGAACCACATGCTCCTGGCATGCCGATTGGCTGAGGAAGAGAGAGCTGGGCTGTCCAGCCTGAGGGGTCACCAGACCATTCCCTGGTCAATATTAAGCAACACTCTCGTAGTTTGTGAATGATGTGCGGCCTGGGAATCCATTTGAAATGTTGTCCACCCATTACCAAGTCCAAAGAAGGAATGAACAAAACTGTGTGTTCATCCAAAGGATACAGGGCACCTGGCATGGAGTGAAGCCACTAACGTGGAAGGAGGGTGTCCTTCCACTGGGGACCTTTCTGTCTTCCCTCCCTCAGCCCTCGGCCCTTTCCCTACTGCCAGCTTGCTACTGCTTCTGCGGCCTGCTCGGCGTTACTGTCATAAAGCCCTGTGATCAGAAGGCATTGAATGCTGATGGTCTCAGCCAACACTCCCACACCCACACCCACTCCCATGAATAAGGTTAATATTAGCTGCCAGGTGATACCCTCCTGTCTCTTGACACAGCAAACAGACACTTATAGAGCAGAAGTACTTTGTAGTTACTCAGTAGCAAGAACAGACCAGCTGCTGTGGGTAATTTTCCAAGGGGCCTTAGAGAGAGGTCATGGCCTACTCTAAACAGTGAATAGATAGTAACTAACAAATAGTAGTAGAACAAACTTAAAAGAAAAAGAAAGAAGGGTCCCCACCCCTGGGGAGAGATGGAGCCTCAGAGTAGAGTCACCTGGGGCTCCACCAGGTTAGCTTAGCAAGATCTGGGCTTAGGACATAGTGAATACTCCACTAACAGGAAACAAGTCCACTTGGAGTGCTTGCTTCTCACTTCTGTCTGCCAAGTGTCCAGGCATTTTACCCTCGAGACCAGCCTTAGCCTGTTTGACAGTGTTGGCTGCTCAAGACCCCAAGACAACCTATGCACTTGAAAGTACTGGGTCAGGACCCTGTCAACCAGGCCCCCTTGTGGTTAGAGGGATTGCTGCAGGACAGTTGGATTTGGAACTGGAATGGACTCCTGTGGGAAACTTGAACATGGACTTAGAAGGCCATGAAGTCCTAATGATGTCATTTCCCCCCTGAAAAGCCTGCTCCAGCCTCCAGCTTCTGGACATGGTCAAGGCCTATNAAGTACTGGGTCAGGACCCTGTCAACCAGGCCCCCTTGTGGTTAGAGGGATTGCTGCAGGACAGTTGGATTTGGAACTGGAATGGACTCCTGTGGGAAACTTGAACATGGACTTAGAAGGCCATGAAGTCCTAATGATGTCATTTCCCCCCTGAAAAGCCTGCTCCAGCCTCCAGCTTCTGGACATGGTCAAGGCCTATTTGCTAAACATCCCAGCACCTGTCCCAACTGTTACCAGTTACTGGAAGCTCACCTTCCAAGACCATGCCCTTGAAGAACTCCAAGGATACATTGCTCCTCCAGTGTCATTAGAGTCAGTGACCCTGGGAAGTCTCAGAATGCTGCAGCTAGAGCCCAGGTCTCCCAGCCTCCCTGCACCCATACCTCTCTGCCTCAGGAGACTCAGCATGGCCAACAACAGGCGCTCCTAGCCTGACTAGCCCTCAGGCTCTTTCCTCTGCTGGCTGGGTGAGTAAGACTGTCACTGGGCCTGGCTCAGAGCTCCACAGGTGTGCAGGGCAGTGCCAGTTCCCGCCCCTGCTTATACTCTCCCACACCTCTCCTGCTGCCTACCAGCCAGGCTCCCACCACACCCTCTTGAAGAGGCACATGGGATACACTGGTATCCCCTGGTGGTTAAGAGACTGGACTTAGAGTGGATAGCAAACAAGAAGGAAGTAGCAGACTAGTAAATGAATGACTCTCAGATCCCATTTAAGAGCTGGGGATACCAAGCTGAATGAAATATCGTCTCTACTGTGTAGAGTTCAAAACCAAGTTAGTGAGGTATAGCAATTGTTACAAGACAGTGAAATCTGCAGGGAAGAGCTTCACTGGAGTACAGGATAAAGTAGCCACAGGTCTGTCTTAGCTAGTCAGGGAAGGCTCCTCCATAGAGACAGTTTGCAGAATCTCCAGGCAGAGCTCCACACATATGAAAAGACACAAAACGTCCACAGTGGGAAGAAGCAGAGTTGACACTCTTGAGGGCAAGGGTCAGAAGTGTTGCTATAGCTGGAGCCAGAGTAAGAGATGGCTAGGGAAACGGAGAGAAAGGGGGGGACAGGCTGGCTGACTGGTTAAGAGTACTAACCAAAGGTTAGACTTGGAGTGACAACTGTGGGTTGGTGGCCTTTTTAAGTGGGGTACATGACCCCATGGCTGTTTTTCTAAAAGAATTTCTTGGCAGTATTGTGGAGCGAGGATTTAAGAGGAGAGGCCTGGAGGCAGGAGGCCAAGAGGAACCTGTAGGCAAAGTTCAAGTGATGGACAAGGGGAGCCTCAAGAGGACCCCACACTGGGGCTAGAGCGGGGAGCGAAGGTTCAGGAAGCACTATAGAGAAAGGATGTGGCACTTATAGGGGAGATGAGGAGGACGTTGACAGACAGGGACACCTGTGAGGAGTTCTTCCTGCCACCACCTTTTCCATAATCTCCACACTCTCAGAGAACAGAGTCCTAGCACAGTACCCAGTCAGGCTACACATATCTCAATGGCTCCTTCCAAAAGAAAGGGATTTCTGTAGATCCCTGTCAGGACCAGATGATCTCACCTGAAATGCCATTGGAGGGGCAGGACCAGGAATACCAAACCAGGGAGTTAGGGAGTGAGCGGATGGGAGAGCATGAACGACTTCTTTATAGCTTCTCCTAGGATGAGCAGGAGCCCCACATGCCTTCCCCACTGGTCTGAGCCCACCTACATGCCCAGGCTTTGCCAGCGGCCCGGGCTCCCCTGGGGTGGATGACTGTAAGCCTGGGACAGGGGTGGAGCTGAAAAGCTTGAAAGACAGACGGTGAAACCCTGTAGATTTCTCACCGGCTTGCTGGAAGAGACTGGAAAGTTATACTGGGCTTGCTAAGTGATCTCACCCCTTCGCCTGGAGATGAGGGGCATGGCCTCCAAGAAAGGCAGATAGCAGCCCAGAGCTGACATTACTGAAGAGATTAATTCCTCCATACAAAGCATTTTTTTCTTCCTCTTTCTTAAAAAAAATTTTTTTTTGCACAGGCAGCAATTCAATAAATAATTAATGCTTGTTAATCTTTTAGCTATTTCTCCCACTGTAAAAAAAATTAATTGGTCTTCCATCATCTATTGCATTGTAAGCCGGAGGCATTTGGCCTCAGTCCACCACTCTGCCGTAACATGCCCCTCCTGGTACTCTCTGGTGTATGTCAGTGACACTTGGCAGGCAGGTGAAGCCTCCAGGTTCAGCACATGAATAGGAGTATACAACTGTGTGGCAGGATCCTCAACAGAGCTTCACAAAAACATTGCCTCTTTCTTCAGGTCACCTGGGTAGTTTATGAACACTTGCCCTCTGCTTCTGGCCTGAAGCTCATGCTGAAAAAGCAAGACAGGACCAGATGAAGCGGGAGGGAAGCAACATCTCTCTCCAGATCCTCAGCTGGAAAGAGCAGAGGTCTCAAGGCATCTTTCTGAGTTTTGCTTTGTTTTGTGGGGAAAAGACCCTCAGATTCCTAGGAAGTGTGATGGGGAGGATCAGAATAAGAAAGAAGACCCCCCCCATCATTCCTGCAGGCCAACTATTACGACTTCCCTGGAAATCACAAACCAACAACACACTCGGCAGGAAGGCCTCTTAGATAAACCCAATACCCAACACGACCTTCATCCTCAGTGACAAAGCTCCATCAATGGCTAGTTTGTCCCCATAGTTTCCTCATGTTAGAGTCAAAGCTCTGAGAAACAAATTGATCCTATTTGTCCTGCTCAAGAAATTCAGGCAGCTATCCTGCAGATCCAAAGATGAAGCTCGTCTGTGTCCCTTACCGGCAACTTTTCTTGCTTCTAAGTGTTGTATGTTTGACTTTCTCCAGCGTCAGCATTGCCTCTGTGAAGATTCCTCTCTGCCTAGACTGCTGGGGGATCACATTCAAAGGTGAGCATTAGCCATTGCAAGCTGCAGGACACGGAGTAAACACCAGTGCTCTCTCTCTCTCCCATGACCTGTGGGCCCTCTTGCTCTGGAACCATCCACAGTCTGTCCATCTCAAGTACAGTCTGAATTCCAGTCCTCTAACTGCTTTCCCCTCTCTGGCTTTTTCAGGAAGCCTAGTGAGAGAAGACCACAGGACAGAGTCTGATCCCTTCACATGCAGCCGGCTCCTTTACTGGTGAGATGTACAGGTCCGCACACTGGTGCAAATGGCTGCGTGGAGTAGAGGGGCTGCCTGTCACTGGAGTGTTACAGCCAAAAAGTCTGCAGGGTGTCCCTGAGGGAATGTCCCCACATGGGATGCTCGAGCTTGAGCCACACAAAGTCAGCATCCACACAGGACAGGAGCAGTATAGGGTGCTGGGGACAGTGAAAAGGGGATTCTAACACAAAACTGAGGAGGGGACCTGTAGGGGGGGCATGGGCTTACAACAGCAGTGCTGGAGTAACAAGAAGGGTTAGCAACAACAACAACAGCAACAACAACAACAACAACAACAACACATGTATAAAGGCTGGCGGGGGGGGGGGCAGCAAAAGTAAGGTTAAAAAAATAGAAAGAGGAAGATGAACACCATTCCACCCTCAAGGTCTATGACATCAGCTCCCCTAGGTTGCACATGAATATGATCACACATTATTACTTGCATCTGATTTACCCTTAACAGTACTCCTGGGTCCACCCTAGTGCCTCCAGGATCTCCAAGAACTTGAGAAGCTGTACTTGGAATGATCTACTTCATTCTTGGGATTATATTGGAAGCCATCAGACTGGACAGTGTTGTGGGTGCTTCATAGCATTTGTACTGCTGAAGAAGGGGGGAGAGAGAACCGAAGCCCAACATGAGCAGAGCATGCTCCTCTCAAGCCTCCCTGACAGTAACCTGACTAAATTCCATTGCTACCAACCTCAGGACCTCAGTGTGCACAGGTAACCCCCATGTAGTAGGATGGTGGCAGGCTTTAGCTTCATATGGTTCAGATGCAGAGAAAGTAAAGATATATCAAACCTCCACATACCTTTGTAGATATCATACAGTCATTCCACACCATCAGTAGACTCCAGCTCTGTCCATAACCTCAAACATTCACTTATCCCCCAAGAAAGTCACCAATGTCTTAGGGCTACTGAAGTCTAATTGGTTGCTCCAAAATGGATGGAACCTTTTCCCAGGGATTCCCACCAAATTTTCTACCAGCAATCTGCAGTCACTGCTATTTCCAAGAGCTACACACAGGCTAGTAAAAATATACAATTTTAAGGTGATCCTTTGTGTCTTATGGAACACTCACATTATACCTAAGCAAAGATTAACTGTGTGGCCCAGAAGGTAAGAAAACTTTCCAACAGAACCAAAGAACTGAGCTTGCGAGCTCAGTTCAGCAGATAGGTGATACACACTGGCCAGCGAGCAGGGCATGGCACAGGTTTTGTGTCTGCTCTCCTGAGAGAGAGAGAGAGAGAGAGAGAGAGAGAGAGAGAGAGTACAGGCTCAGGAAGCTGAGAGTCATATCCATGTTTGTGCTTCCAGAAGATTCTAGTACAGCAACATGGCTTTAAAAATCATGACATTGCAACAGATCAAAAACTCATGAACATCATTGCTTTGCTTTCTGGTGGCGCTCTGCTGGAAACGGAGCTTCAGCCTGAAAGGACAAGGCCACTGAGGCAGGGCAGTCCTTTAGCACCTGCAGGAACGATCATGTTCTCTGAACACTTGGCGATCCCACCAACCATGAGAGCAAGAGAGCTGACATCCAGCCTGGCTCTGTTGCTTGTTTACTGTGAGGCGTTGGAAGACCAGTAAACTTCTGTGAACCTTGAATTGCTCTTCTGTGAACTGAAGATCATAGCATCCGCCCTCCTTAGCTCAGAGGTTTCTGGGGATGAGGCAATGAGGTGATGTGCCGTGTGCTTTGTCAAGGAGAAGGCCCTAGAGAAGCACAATGAGGTGTTGTTTTTCTTCTAGGTAGGCAAGCATAGGTCTCCTCTGCCTCCTTGCCTTTTGTGGGCTGGCTACCTCTCCTACTCATGGGCTCTCAATGGTCCCTCTCTCTCCTCTTTAGTGATGGCTTTTCCCTAATTGGTGTGAGTCAACCATTGGGAGACATCTCTGATTCTCATCTAAGTTCCCTGACCCAGAACACATGAGTCTCACCTTTTGGGCCTCCACAGGTAATACAGAAGGCTCCTTGATCTATCTTCAATATCTTCCTCTGCCTCAAACCTTAGGGTCAACCAACTATAAGAGAAGCACAGTCCTGACTAGAAATTTTCATCCTGCTATGTAGTCTATAGTGCTATTGTTTACCTAGCCTATTGAAGTTGTTTTCTGGAATGTACTTTCCTCGTATGTTATCCAGAACTAACTTGCCCAGAGCCCAGGACTGCTAAAGTCAGCAGGGCCAAGCCACAGACCTCCTGGATCCAGGGAAAAGCAACATTACATCCCACATGCCGAAAGGAGAACAGAGAGGCTGTTCTCCTCCATCTCCCTGTGCAGGGCCCATTGCCTGAGTTTCTCTCTTTCTCCAAAGAGGAGATCACAGGTTGTGAAATACCATGATGGAAAAACAGCCCCAGGGTACCAGCTTAGCGGGATTGTATCCAAAACCATTATGTCATGAAAAGTTTCTTTCCCCAAGTACATGCAGGCTGTTTTCCAGCAATTATCCCAGCTCACATTTTATAGAGAGATGGGGATGGGGGTTTACAGCCCAGAAATGCACAATCCCCCATTTATGTCTCCTGCCTCCAAATTCTCTAACATTAGTAAAGGGGTTCTTCCCCAGCCTGAGGCTCTGGGCTCTCCCCAATCTGTGCCCCTCACCAACACCCATTTACTCACCAGGAAGGATTTTGACATGCAATTTACTAAGTTGGTGTTCATCATATTTAGTAGAGCTTTGCTGTGAGTAAGCTCCCTCAAGGCGGGAACAGAAACAATGTATCTCTCTGTAAGATAAGGGATCAGCCTGGGCACCCTGTTGTGGATCAATTCAACCAGGAGATGTGGGAGAGACGGAGGAGGAAGGATAGCAGCCTGAATTCCATGAAACAGCAGGCTGTGTACAGACTCTAGGCATGGTACCCGCCTGCCACTTGACAAATGAACTAAAAGGACTAAGGTGTCTATAAGTCTGTCTGATTCATCTAGACACAGTGCCTTTGAGTCAGGGGTGAAGAAGCTAAAACGTGTTGGAGTCACCAATTCATTGTTGTAGAACAGAAGTAAGGAAAGTAACTATCAGGCGACAAGGAGGGCTAGAAGTGAAGGAGAGAGGCAGGAGCAAAGGATGATGGGAGGTGGGACTCTTCTGTGGTTGATTCAAGAGAAAACCAGCACAATGGCTGGCTAACTAGTATAGGCACCAGTTGTCATGACCTGAGCTAACTAATAGGGACCAGTTGCCGTGGTCTGGAGTTAAACATCTAGAAACTTGAAGGAAGGAGTGCGCCTCAGAAGTGAGGTCGCCACCATCTCTTCTGTGGCAGTGAGGCTTAGCAAAAGCACGGGCTTTGAAAATTGTGTGTGGGTGGAGAGAGTCCGTGGCACGCACAACTAAACATGAGACGGGCAGAGCCAGCACCTGGATCACCATGCAAATCAAAGAATCTATAAACCACAGCAGCAGAGGGCACGTTTTTTATTCTGATTGGGTTTATAGCTTGAGGCCAATAGTCTGTTGTAAGACCCCTGTAGAGTTGGGGGGGGGGGGTGGAACATGAATTTTTTTCTTTTTAATCCCTAAAAGAAGAACCAAAGCAAATAATTTGCATCAATATGGGTAGAACTTGGGACAAAATTAATTAAAACCAGCTAGATGCCAAGAGACAAGTGTCACCCCTCCTTTTATGTCTTTGGAAACTACAAAAGAAAAGTAAGACTCGAAAACTGAATGAAGGTTCAAGGCCAGCCTTGTCTATAGAACAAGTTCCAGGATAGCAAGGACTATACAGAGAAACCCAGCCTCAAACAACCAAGAGACAGAGATAGAGACAGAGATAGTGACAGAGACAGTCAGAGACAGAGAGAGATTGCTTAGCATTAGGAAAGCCATGTGAGGCGGGTGCAGCACAGACAGAACAATGGAGAAATGTGATCAGTTCGTATTGGCGTCAATAATCTGTACAATAGTGAAAGGGGCAAAAGCCCGCAGAGAACGGAGAGCCTGGCTTCCAGGCTGAAGAAGATCTGGGCAATTTCAACAACTAAGGGAAGAGCTCCACCTCCCTTTCCTGAAGAGTGTCAAGTTTCAGCAAACTACAGTTTTATAAAAGAACTTGTAAAGACAACACAGGTACAGTTTGATCAGACAAGAATATACGAGGCAAGACTCTGGCCAGGAGAAACTATTGACCTGTGCACAATATTGCTTTGCCAGCCATATCTTTCTGGGGACGGTACCTACAGCTGGGGGAATTCCCACGCTACTCCAAGCCTCCTCGGCAGACATTAATATTAATGCTTATGCTGATACGCTATAGATATCATTAGTAAGTTTCCTGGTTTCAACACTGCAGCAAAACCAGGGAAAGTCCCAGGCGCAGAACAAAGGTCACCCGCGCTACTTCCCCCTCTCTTTGATGATTATTTCTTGGCATCACTGTCTAAAGGACCTAGGTCTTCTGCAAAGGTCCCCTGAGAACACCCCCTGTAGGGTGGAAGGATGGGACTTGGTGATCCTCAAGACTAGGATCAGCCGGGCGTGGTGGCGCACGCCTTTAATCCCAGCACTTGGGAGGCAGAGGCAGGTGGATTTCTGAGTTCGAGGCCAGCCTGGTCTACAAAGGAAGTTCCAGGACAGCTGGGGCTACACAGAGAAACCCTGTCTCAAAAAAACAAAAACAAAAAAAACAAAAAAAAAACAAAAAAAAAAGACTAGGATCAAAGAGACTGAGTCAAACCCTTGGTTACTTCAGTTCTGAGATTAGCACAAAGACTTGAATGTAGGTTTCCCATGTACATGGGGTGTTCTTTGACATTTTGATTCAGCATAAAACCCAAGGGAGTAAGGTGTCTCCATTTCTATCACTTAATCATCTTACCCATTAAGGTCATGTTGACTGATTCAATGATGCTAGAAGTCACACTGTGGGCAGTTCTGTTCCACAAAGCCTTTTTAAATTTTGTATATGTGTAGGTGTTTTCCCTGCATATGTGTGTGTGTGTGTGTGTGTGTGTGTGTATGTATGTATGTATTCTCACCCCAGAGAGGACTGGGGGGCCTCTATCCCAACAATGATAAGCAGGCTTAATGCTTACATCTGAGCTTCTAAATCCCTTTCTTCACTAAGGGGAGCCAGGACTCCTTTACGAAATGATCAGGTTGTGGCTGACAAAGTCTCAGAAAGATGCTTTGAGCTTTCCTTTGTGGACAAGTAGGATCTGCTGGGAATGGCAGTGGTACGAGGATGACGAGATGGGCAGCAGCTCAGCCTGGAGATGCCTCGGCTCAGGGCGTTCCCACCCAAAGACCCCCTCCTCAGAAGAGTGGTGGGAAGTGTAAAATGCTCTGACCGCAAGATGAGGCAGCTGTTTAGTTCACTGATGCTGAGAGAGGAAGGGACACCATTCACAGATTCCCCATAGAACTGCTTCATTTCCTCTTAAATGGTTAGCCCCAGAGAAGCTAAGTTCAAAGCAAGCCCATTAGGAATCAAAGCTTCCTGTTAGAAATCGCCCTGTTTGGTGACTCCTGGGACAACCAGGCTATCCCGCGCGCGCAGCACACACACACACACACACACACACACACACACACACACACACACACACACACCACATGCAATCCTTTTGACGTACAGAGGCCAAAAGAGGTCAGTAGATCCCATGAATCTGGAGTTACAATGGCTGAAAGCCACCATAGAGGTTCTGGGAATCGAACCATGGTCCTCTGCAAGAGCAGCCAATGCTCTTGACTCTCAAACCATCTCTCAAGGCCTCCCCTGGCTTTCTCCATCTGTTCCTGACTTTTGTGATGGTGATACTTATGAGCTGTGTAGGAGACATTTTGTAAACAGTTCCTTGTGACTGATTCCGGCAATTCTTTGAGGACAAGATGTCACAATGTGTTCTTATTGCATTCTCTTGGATGGATGTCATTACAGTTGACCTCATGTCAGCTGGTGTGAACTTGAATCACCTCATTAAGGTGTTTTTCCAAGTTCTCCACTAAAATGCTGATCTTTTTCTCTAGCCAGGAACTAAGAAACTCCACCCTCATCTAGCCTTCATCAGTCCTGCACCTTCTCACCATCCTTGACATTGTTTCTTGGGTGAGTTAACTACAATGGGTGCTGCCAACTGGTGACGCCCCAGTTTTGCCATTCCTTCCAAGTGCACTGGTTAGAGGGAGTCCTCTTTCTTCACTCATTCATACATTTATGATTATCTGTCTGACTCATGGATTCCGTTTTATTCACTTGTACAGAATCCATTGCTAATGCTCCTCTTCATGGCACATAAAGGCATACTTGGTCATTGGGAGTCCCCTCATGAGAGCTCCTTTGTCCTTCCTCCACATTCAATCATTCCTTAAATACTTTCTGACCTTCTAGAGCAGCCAAATATCCCAGACACTTTCTGGACTTTGTCAGCCACAACCTGATCATTTTGTAAAGGAGTCCTGGCCCCCCTTAGTGAAGAAAGGAATTTAGAAGCTCAGATGTAAGCATTAAGCCTGCTTACCACTGTTGGGATAGAGGCCCCCTAGTCCTCTCTGGGGTGAGAATAAATACATACACATACACATACACACACACACACTACTGTTTAAAATGAAACTACTAGATAAATAGTTGCTGAAAGTACATAAGTCAAAATTTATCAAGTTACATTCTAAGTATGCAAACCATATGCAAATCAGACCTCAATAAAGCTGTAAAGGAAGATAGCAACGTTCCTTATCTGACAAGAATCGAGAGGTCTGGAAGGATGCAGACAGAAAAAAGTCACGTGCTAAGAAGTTAATGTGTGACTTTTGCTGTGGTTTCTGTTAATGAAGGCCACCAGAAAACAAATGTTTGCCTCAACCCTTGAGTGGGAAACCCACCATGGAAGATCCACGGGACATGGCAATAAAGATCATTAGGAAGAAGGGGGTTATGTATGACTGGGGGTGGGGACTAAGGAAGTCAGGGCTCACTCGGCATTGGACTGTGGGCTACAAAGTAAGATCTGATCTCTAAAACGTTAGCGGTAAAGGTTGGATATTCTATGAAAGATTATGTAATTAATCTAATCTGTAGAGAGTACAAATGAACAAGGGCAAAGCTGTGTTTGAAAAGAATAAGGAAGTGGCCATTAGTTTTCCAGCCAAGTGGGGCAAGTGTTCACCATTTCTCATAAAGCATAGTAATTTGTTTTTGTTCCATGTTAGACAAAAGTAAGAAGTGGCTTGGCTTCGTCTCTGTTTACTGTGACCTCAGAGTAGTCTAAGGTTTGTATTTTGTGTGGTTGTGTGCATCCAGTAGGCTCAGCTGCAAATGCCAAATCAGGTTTTGAATGTCAGTACTCTCCTCCTATCTTGTCTCTGTCTCCCTCCCTATCTTGCCTCTCATCTGTCTCTCATGTCTCTGTCTCTCTGTCTCTGCCTCTCTCTGTCTTCTATCTCTCTTTTCTTTATGTCTGCTGAGGGCTAGAGCTACGGAAAGAAAGGTATCAGTAGCCCCTCATTCTAAAAAGATATGGAGCAGAATTTGCTAGGCTCGATCGAAGCACCCACCCTCTCCAAAAACATGCGCAGGAGAGGAAAGCCAACTAGCTCCCTGTCTGCATAAAAGGAGAGGAAAGGCCAGCAACGTGCCATGGCCTAGAGCCGTGAGTACTGCTTGATAGTAAAGGAGCTCCCCAGGTACTGTGAGTTAGGGTTCAGACAGACTGCTAGGAGCCACAGTAAGGACCCTCCAAAGCGAACAGACATTTTTGATGTTCATTGCTTTGATTCTGTTAGTAAAATACATATGCCCTAATTAATAGTATGTGCCATTAAGGAAGAAAATGGCATCCTTTTTTTCCCCCTTGCACCCCACATCCCTGGATGGCTGTACTTAATCAATACATATAAATGCATAGGATGTAGTATGTTACCTTATAGCAAGACTGGACGCTCCCCTGGCTTATAGTGCCTGTGAGCTCTTATGTTGCTGCTGTCTTCCCAGTCTTTGCAAAGCATTTAGTACAGGCACACTTACCTGGGGCAGCTTCAGTTATTCACACAGCGATGAGCATTTAGTAAGTGACAGGCAGAGTGTGTGGAAATGTATAAACATGGTCCAGATTAACTGACTGGAGGACAAGCAATCAGCTTTATGATACAGGTTATAGCTTCTTTATTTATCTTTGGGTTTTTTATTTTTATTTTATGTTTATGCTGTTTTGCCTGCATATACTTCTGGGCCCCCTATATGTGTCTGATACCCGCAGATGACAAAAGAGGGTATTCTTTGCTCTAATACTGAAGCTACAGACAGTTGTGAGCTACCAGGTGGATGCTAGGACTCAAACCAAGATTCTCTGGAAGAGCAGCCAGTACTCTCAACTGCTGAGCCATCTCTCCAACCCTTTATCTTTGTTCTGTTGGTTATTAGTACGTGTAAATTTGTGTGAGAGTACATGTGTGTGTGTGTGACCTCCATTTAATCCCTGATGATTGCCTACCTCCATCTTCAAAGTACTAAGGTTTCAGGCAGGGACACCACACTAAATGTCTATGGTGCTGGGAATCAAGCCCAGGGTCTCTGCATGTTAGGGCAAGCACTGTACCAACCGAGCCACATCCCTAGCCTCTATAACTTAAAAATTTTAAAGTACACAGAATACACTGACCTGAGCTCAGAGACAACACAAAAGCTGAACTGGGACAGGCACCCCTCTAGGGGATCCATACCCCACCTTTCCAGCTCCCCCTCTCTATCTCCAGAGGACCCAAAGAAAGACTGTAAGTGCAGAAGGAAGAGTTTTGAGAAAGGAAGTCAGATTCCTTGTGCTTGACAGTCTCCCAGCCTGCTATAGGCCCAGCCTAAGGTCAGAGGTATTTAAATAGTTCAATGAACTTGAGAATATAGTAATCCAAAACTGTAAGATTATGAAATTTAAGATTTATGAGGACCAGGGAAGTTTCTGCCAATGATATCAATAAGAGCAAAAAAGAAAGTCAAACAAACAGGTAGTTGCAGGCCAGCCTGGGCTACTGAGCAAGACACTGTAGTTTTTAAAAATGGAGTTTCTCTGTGATTATGTTACATGCCCATTGACTAAGTCATTACATATACGCAGTAATGACACAGTGGGTTTTTTTTTATTAATAGGCTTTTGTTTGAGCGTATTTAAGCTTATAGAAAATATATAGCTTCCATACATTTCTTCTGTCCCTCACCACCCATAATTGTTTCTGTTATCAACATACTGCATATTTTGAAATCCAGGTAAGTCAATACAGATGTATCATGTTTGTATTAGGAGTCACTTTCTGTTTGCAGCTTTCAGGTTTTGACAACATGCGTGCTACACACGCCCGAATGGGGTCATGCAGGGTAGGGTCATTAAAAGTCCTAAAAATCCATGTGCTCTACACACTCAACCCTCCCTACTGCCCACCTAGTACTAGAAACGACTGACATTTCTGGTCTCCAC
The DNA here is from genome assembly GCA_902729485.2 of Mus minutoides. NCBI lineage: Eukaryota > Metazoa > Chordata > Mammalia > Rodentia > Muridae > Mus > Mus minutoides. The sequence goes on along the minus strand of CACVCL010020404.1, from coordinate 53,345 downwards.
AAGTGTTGATTCCCCAGAATGTTGGACAGTTGGAAATCGCACATTATGTAGGCTTTCCCGACTGGCTTTTATTACTTGGCAATATATGTTTCAGCTTCTGTGCATCTTTTTGCAGCTTGAGATTCATTTCTTTTTACCAGTGAATAATATTTCATTGGACAGGTGAGCTATAGTTTATCCACTCACCTATTGCAAGACATTTTTAGTTGCTTCCAGTAGGGCAATAGGAAATAAAGCTGTTCTAAACATTCACTTACGTTTTGGGGAAAACATACGTGTTCAAGTCCTTAGAATACCGAGGAATGTGATTGCTGGAGAATGCGATTGCAAGGATTCTGGCAGGAGTATGTTTAGTTTTGCATGAAACTACCTTCCAAAGTAACCAAGCCGTTCTGCACTCCTGCCAGCTCTGAGTGAGAGCCTTTGTTAGTCTGTAGTCTTGCCAGCACTTGATATTGCTGGAACTGGATTTTAGCCACTCTCATAAATGGGCAGTGGTATCTCCTTGGTTGTTTTACTTATGTGTATTGTAAACCAATTCTTCAGAAAAGGGGAAAGTTTGCTTTATTTGTGAATTTTCATGATGTAAATAGTCTCATCATGGAGATATAAACAATAAAGCCATTATGAAAAACTGTGGAGTTTCCAGAGAAAACAAACAGTAGAACTGCCACATGATCCAGAGTCTAGTTTGCTTTCTGGTGCTGTGATAAGACACTGACCAAAAGCATGTTGGGCAGGAAAGAGCTCGTTGTAGCTTACAGATCACAGTCTATAGTAGAGAGAAGCCAGGTCAAGAGCTCAAGCAGGAACCTAGAGGCAGGAACTGAAGCAGAGGCCATGGAGAAAGGCTTGTTCCCCATAGCCTGCTCAACCGGCTTTCTTATAACTTCCAGGACCATTATCTGTATGTGACACTGCCCCATGTAAGCTGGGTCCTCCCATGTCAATTATTAATTAAGAAAACGTCCCACAGACATGCTCATAAGACAGTCTAATAGAGGTAATTTCTCCGTTTAAGATCCCTCTTCCCAGGTGACTCTGGCTTGTGTCCTGTTAACAAAATCTGACCAGCATATCAGGTAGTCCCATGTGTGGATATACATTAAGGAAACAAAGTTACTCTTTCAGAGAAATAACTCCAATGTTCATTGCAGCTTTCTTCACAATAGCCAAGATAGGAAATCAAGATAGCCATCAACAGGTAAGTAGCTGAAAAAAATAAGATGTGTACTGTACATAATGAAACACAAGTTGTAGGATAAAAAAGGGCAATGGAAAAAAACACCCTGACCCTGACTTGACCCCAAGACCAAGACCAGGGCCGAGAATCAGAATCCCACCAACCCCTGAGCTTGCCACAGAAATCTACCAATCCTGGAACAGGAAAACCCACCAATCCCTAAGTTTATCCAAGCTCAGGAATTGAAAGCTCACCAATCCTCACGCTGGAAATCTCCATCCTGAAAAGCTCACTGCACCCTGCCCCGCACCTCCCACCAAGAAATCTGTTACAAACCCTGCCCAGTCTCCTGCTGCTTCTCATTGGAGCAAAGGCCACTCCCCCCGGGGGGGGGGGTTCTTTTCTCAATAAATCTCTTGTGTGAGGTCTGTTGTGCAGTGTGACTTTACAGTATTCCTTGGCTCCAGATTGATAGGATACCTCTTGGAGCATAGCTTTCGCTGGGGAACACCTCCCTCCTCCCTGCCGGATCAGAACTGTTTCACTTTGGCTGGGAAAACCTCTCAGTGCAGCAGGGAGCAAAGCTGTAACACTTCTGTTGGGGGAAGCCTTTCCCTTATGAGCTGCAACACTTAAACACTAGCCACATTATGGTTTTCTGTATAATGAAGCATCGCTCAGCCTTTCAAGAGATGAAAACTCTGCCATCTGAGACACCGTTGTGCCAGAGAGCATTATGCCAAACAAATTAGCCCAGACACAGGGAAGACAAATGCTGCCTAATCTCACAGGTAGAATCTTTAAAGAAAAAAAAATCAATCTCCTAGGAACAGAGAATAGTAGGGAGCTACATTATAGACATGGGGAGACAAGATGGTGATGGCCAAAGGTGTGGTGTAGCTTTCACTTACCAGTGAGCTCTAGAGATCTAACAAAGAACTGTAGTGAGTGGTGTTGTATTAGATACTTTATGGGAAGAGCAGACCATCAGTATTCTCCTAAGAAAGGCAAAGCAAGGCTGTGCTGATGGGTGTGTCAACTGAACTGACGTCATTGTTTTTCAGGGCACTTTACATGTGTTTGTAAAAATACTGCATTGCAGACCTGAGTGTGCAATTGCTAGGTGTCAATTGTAGCTCATTAATAACTAAAAATTCTACTTAAAAATAAAAAACTCCATTATAGTCAATTTCAAACAGCTATAGTGATGTTACTGAATGCAAAGCTATTCTCATGTGGGAATCATCACGCACACACACACACACACACACACACACACACACACACACACTACTCAATACATTATTAACACCCTTCACAGGCCTCTTAATGTTGTGTATTAAAGGACTTCCCTGGGTATCATGGACTAGACAGCACTATTTGATAAAAGGTCCACGTGGCTTAGTGTAGGAATTGTAAAAAGCAGCTTGATGTGTCAGAGCCCTAGTGGATCTCCAGAACCCAGAAACATTCTCACAAGTCATACGAACTGGCCTCTACCCTGAGAATAAAGCTCCCCAGTCATGCCTTCCCCATGATTATTCTCATTGCATCTGGAGGGCACCGTTCCCTTTTCTCCCTTGCTTTTCCATCTTTCTCTTGACCTGGGTAAAGAATTTAGTTGGTGACCATTTGGAAGTCCATTTATTTATGACTAGGTCTCACCATGTAGTACTGTGAGACCCCAAAGTGTTTCCCCCTGAAATGTAGAGCTCCTAAACGCTCCCTCAAGCCTGTTTCCCCATCTCTAAGAATACAGCCAGTAAGAAGCTCTTTGTTCTCTAAAGCTAGCAAGAAGCCTTTTGTTCCTCTACCTTAGATGACCCAGCCTGCCTGTGTCAGAGACCCAGAGATAACTTCAAGGACAGGCAATAGCTCACCCTCTCTCCTTATTCCTTCACCAAGGACACCGCCCCCCCCAGAGAAGAACTGTAGCCCAACTCCTCCCAACTTCTCACTTTTTCTTTTAAAAGCCCCCTACTGTTACTGCTCGGGGTGGAACCTCCCAGCCCTTCGTGGCAAAAGGAGTTCCTCCTCAGCTGGCTGATAATAAACCCTCCTGCAGTTTGCATCAAGCGGTTGGGGGGGGGGGGGTACCAACTCATCCTGGGACAGGAGCGACCTTGTTTCCGGGGGTCTTACAGTACATGCTAGCCTCAAATTTGTGATGCTCCTGCCTTGCCTACAGAGTTTCAGGAATACAGACAAGTTCCACCATGCTTGGCTATCACAAGGATGACTGAGATAGAGACGTGCTGAAATAAGAGGCATGGGACTGGGACAGTCTTCGTCCCCTTATTCAGACTCTTCCTCTGGCCCCTAAGTCCCTTGGCTCATGCCCACTCAAGCTACTCCAGGGTCTCCTCCCACACTCACAGCTTCTCTGGAGGGTACCAGGGCATCTGATACAGGTGCTGAGCTTTCTAAATTAATAAAACAATTGGACACACATGGGAGTATCTTTTAAAAAACCTTCTTCAGGCTCAATTATATAGCCGATTATTGTCCTCTTCCTAGGACATTTTTTTCCCTTAGTCACCAATAATTGGAGTTGGTGATGATTGCCTGGTGAACTTGCTGCTCAGCAATTCTGTGACCAACACTAAATTTAGCCTTTTTATGTGAGATTATGCTTTGATGTGTGACCAAATGAAACTTGGAGCCACAAGAATCAAACAGGTGCAGCCCAGAAGTCGAAGCAAGGGTATGAGGGCAGGACTCCCAGGTCCTGTGCCCAGTTCTGCCCCTGTAATCCTTAATCTGCCTTCGCAGAAGGGACACTTTAGCATAATTAGTAACCAGGATTAGCAGGGGTGTTCATGCCAGAGAAGTTATTTGTCTGAAGGGAGAAGCAGCTCTCCCCAGCCCTGAAGGCCTTGTCGGTGGCTGCCCCCTGTAAGCACCGTGCATGAAGCCCGATCTGACCTCGGGCAGATTGCACAAGCCCTGTGAGATTAATTTCCTCATCTGTTACCTGAGACCACAAGCTTCTCATGATGGACAGGTGGTCTGGCTCTGTGAGAACAGCCATGGGCGAGAAGCAGACAGCAAGGAATTTAAAACCAGTCTTGTCTCCATGGGTACCATGTGACCTTGACTAAGCAAAGCGCTTCCCTTGAACCTGCTTCTCTCTCCCTGATTAATACCGATGCTAAAGGGGGAGGAGGGGGAGGAGGAGAAAGTGGAAGAGGGGGAGGAGGAGGGGGAGGAGGAAGGGGGTAGGAGAGAAGGAATAAGAGGAGAGGAAAGACTAGAACATAGCACCATAACCATTGAAGTTCTCTTGTTCTAAAATAGGGATAGCAAGATGGCTAAGCAGGTGAAGGCATTCACTGCCCAACCTGAATAACCATGTAATGAGACATCAATTGTCCTCTGAACTCCACTTGAACATCAAGACATGCACAAGCATGTACACAGAAATAGATAGATAGATAGATAGACAGATAGATAGATAGATAGATAGATAGATAGATAGATAGATAGATAGCCATGGGTGGGTAGTTGGATGATAGATATAGATAGATAGATAGATAGATAGATAGATAGATAGATAGATCAGTGGATGGGTGGGTGGATGATAGAGGAATTTAAAACCAGTCTTGTCTCCATGGGTGCCATGTGACCTTGACCTTGATCAGTGGGTGGGTGGATGATAGATAGATAGATAGATAGATAGATAGATAGGCAGATAGAAATGTTATCTTTTTAAAACTGTTAAATCTGATCTGAGCACAAGCTCATTGGTCTTTGAGGATCCAGTCTTCCAACAATCTCTGGTGACTATAGCTCCTTGGTATCTCATCTACATATAATGCTTTTGTTCTGACTCACCCTCAACCTCAATGATCACCAAAATAAGAAATCACTTCTCCACAAATGAATTCCTAGAAATTGATTATGAGAAAAGCCCTGGGAGAGGAAGTCGCTCTGTGCACCTTGAAGACGTCTGCCTTCCTGCTAGTTGGCCTCTGTGCCCTGCACATTGTGGCTTACGTTTTCCTTGTTTGGTTTTGTTTGTGGTTCTTAGGACGGAACCTGTGGCCCAAGAGTGCTAAACAAGTGCTCTGCTCTGACCTCCACGGGAGAACGGGCAATCCTTTTCGCAACAACCTGTTTCTGCCAGGAGCTCCCTTACACTTTGCCTTCTGATCCAAAGCACTGATCAAAGTCTTTCTCCAACAAATCTTTTTCTCCCACAGAGAACAATGGTGCACCCCGATTCTCCACTGTTAATGGGGTGACTAATGGGATGCGTTTTCTGTCAGCCATCATTCCTTGATCACAGCAACTCTGAGAAGTGCAACTTTACAGATGGAGAAAACTGAAGCTCAGAAATGTCATCAGCATTGCACGCTGGCCTGGCTTCCCTCTGTCTCATACTGAAGAGCTCATGAGGGCTGGTCCTGAGGAGCCTCTGCTCCCAGGAAGTCAGTGCATGCACTTCTCCTCCACAGCAAGACAGAAACCTAATCACCATGGAATCAGCAGATCTTCCAAACATCTTTCTCTGGAAGAGAAGAGCACTGTTGCTTAAGAGAGTTGGTTTTGGGAATGACCCTTATGCTCGCCAATTGTTCTCCCTGCCATATTTGTAACTCTGTATCCAATCCAAACCCCCACTCCCTCCTTCAGTGCCACCAGTCCCAAGCATATACTCCCCCTGGCTGGTGAATAGACAGAAAGACAAAAAAGCAGGGGGACACGATGGGAAGCAGCAAAGACTAAGTTATGAAAGTCAAACATAGGTCTGCCAAGTGGGCTGAGTACCTGGCTCAGTGGTGTAATACTTACCTAGCATGCGAAAGGCCCTGAGTTCAATCCCAGAAAACACTGTGTGTGTGTGTGTGTGTGTGTGTGTGTGTGTGTGTGTGTGTGCGCGCGCGCGTGTGTAAGTGATGGTTCATACCTGCAATCCCAGCACTAGAAAGTAAAGACAGAAAGATCTAAGACTTCAAAGAGTTCAAGACTGACCTACACAGTAAATTGCAGGCCAGTGTGGGCTACATAGGAAAAAAAATAAACAAACAAGCAAAAAAAAAAAAGCAATTATAATGAGGGGAACAGAAACCTGCCGGACAGTGGTGACCCAGCCCTTTAATCCCAGCATTCAGGAGGCAGAGGCAGGTAATTGCTGAATTTTCAGGTAGCCTTGACTACAGCGAGAATAGACTACACAGAGAAAGCTTCTCTTGAACAGAAGAAGGAGAAGGAAAGCCGGAAGGCAGGGAGGGAGGGAGGGAGGAAGGAAGGAAGGAAGGAAGGAAGGAAGGAAGGAAGGAAGGAAGGAAGGAAGGAAGGAAGGAAGACCTAAAGCCAGTGGCTTTGGGATTCAGCTTCTCTGTTGCAGGACTTTCCATCTGTGGTGATGCCCAGAAAAGTGCGGTGCCCACTTCTCCCAGCATAGAGTGGAGGGAGGGGGACAGAAAATATGTTGGGGTTTCGAGGGGATCAATCTGGGATTAAAGATTAGTTGTGGATCATATACAAATTGAGCATGGGCAAAACCCTTTTCTGTCTAAAACTAGTAAGCCCAAAGCTTTGAGAGGGGGCCTGGGGTGGTGAAAGACAGATCAGGAGTGAAGCTCATGTTTGGGGTCAGGTGGCTAGAGCCGCCATTATTACCATGCTTTGCATTTACAGAGCACATCCAGATGTACCCAGAGCTTCTACACTCACCGTGCCTTGTGCAGCACATGCAGACTTAAGTGCCTCATTTGGGGACCAGGACCCCTTCCTGCTCATCTGAGAATGTCTGAAATGGTAGCCACCCTGAGTCTCACTGTTGCCCTCTATACGACAGCATTGCTGATATGAGGGCTAAGTAAGATACTCACCCATTCATTCAGCAAGGGGGTGGGGGGGAAGGGGTCTTAGTTTTATTGCTGTGAAGAGACACCGTATCAAAGGCACCTTTTCTTTTTTTAATTTTTTCCCATTTTTATTAGATATTTTCTTCATTTACATTTCAAATGTTATCCCAAAGGTCCCCTATACCCTCCCCCAGCCCCCACCCTGCTCCCCTACCCACCCACTCCTACATCTTGGCCCTGGCGTTCCCCTGTACTGGGGCATATAAAGTCTGCATGACCAAGGCGCCTCTCTTCCCAATGATGGTCAACTAGGCCATCTTTTTCTATATATGCAGCTAGAGACATGAGCACATGGGGAACTAGTTAGTTCCTGTTATTCTTCCACGTATAAGATTGAAGACCCCTTCAGCTCCTTGGGTACTTTCTCTAGCTCCTTCCTTGTGAGTCCTGAGTTCTATCTAATAGCTGATTGTGAGCGTCCACTTCCATGTTTGCCAGGCATTGGTATAGCCTCCCACAGCTATATCAAGGCATTTAAGCACTAACTTGCTGGCATATGCAATCGTGTCTATGTTTGGTGGCTGATTATGGGATGGATCCCCAGCTGCTGCAGTCACTGGTTGGTCCATCCTTTGGTTCAGCTCCACACATGATCTCTGTAACTCCTTCAATGTGTGCTTTTTTCTTAATTCTAGGAAGGGGCGAAGTGACCACATTTTGATCTTCATTCTTCTTGAGTTTCGTGTNTGTCCACCTTCTTGAGTTCTTTATATATATTGGATATCAGTCCCCTATCTGATTTAGGATTGGTAAAGATCCTTTCCCAATCTGTTGGTGGCCCTTTTGTCTTGTTGACAGTCTCTTTTGCCTTACAAAAGCTTTGCAACTTTATGAGGTCCCATTTGTCAATTCTTGATCTTACAGCACAAGCCATTGCTGTTCTATTTAGGAATTTTTCCCCAGTGCCCATATCTTCGAGGCTTATCCCCACTTACTCCTCTATAAGTTTCAGTGTCTCTGGTTTTATGTGGAGATTCTTAAACCACTTAGACTTGACCTTAGTACAAGGAGATAAGAATGGATTAATTCCCAGTCTTCTACAAGGTCAAGTAACATATAAGGGCAGGCCTATTAGAATTACTCCAGACTTCTCACCAGAGACTATGAAAGCCAGAAGATCATGGACAGATATTATACAGACACTAAGTGAACACAAATGCAAGCCCAGGCTACTATACCCAGCAAAACTCTCAATTACCATAGATGGAGAAGCCAAAGTATTCCATGACAAATCCAAATTCACACAATATCTTTCCACGAATCCAGCCCTTCAAAGGATAATAACAGAAAAACAAAAATACAAGGATGGAAATTCTGCCCTAGAAAAAGCAAGAAAATAATCTTTCAACAAACCTAAAAGAAATCAGCCACAAGAACAGAATACCAACTCTAAAAACAAAAATGACAGGAAACAACAATTACTGTTCCTTAATATCTCTTAATATCAATGGACTCAATTCCCTGATAAAAAGACATAGACTATCAGACTGGCTACACAAACAGGACCCAAAGTTTTACTGCTTATAGGAAACACATCTCAGGAAAAAAGACAGACACTACCTCAGAGTGAAAGGCTGGAAAACTATTTTCCAAGCAAACGGGCCAAAGAAAAAAGCTGGGGTAGCCATTCTAATATCGAATAAAATAGACTTTCAACCCAAAGTTATCAAAAAAGACAAAGAGGGGCACTTCATACTCATCAAAGGCAAAATCTTCCAAGAGGAACTCTCAATTCTGAATATCTATGCTCCAAATGCAAGGGCAGCCACTTTCATTAAAGAAACATTAGGAAAGCTCAAAACACACATTGCATCTCACACAATAATAGTGGGAGATTTCAACACCCCACTCTCATCAATGGACAGATCCTGGAAACAGAAACTAAACAGAGACTCAGTCAAACTAACAGAGGCTATGAAACAAATGGACTTAACAGATATCTACAGAATGTTTCATCCTAAAACAAAAGGATATACCTTTTTCTCAGCACCTCATGGCACCTTCTCCAAAATTGACCACATAATTGCCACAAAACAGGTCTCAACAGATTCAAAAATATTGAAATTGTCCCATGCATCCTTTCAGATCACCATGGTCTAAGGCTGTTCTTCAATAACAACATAAGTAGCAGAACACCATCATTCACGTGGAAACTGAACAACATTCTACTCAATGATACCTTGGTCAAGGAAGAAATAAAGAAAGAAATTAAAGACTTTCTAGAGTTGAACGAAAATGAAGCCACAACATACCCAAACTGATGGGACACAATGAAAGCATTCCTGAGAGGTAAACTCATAGCTCTGAGTTCCTACAAAAAGAAAATGGAGAGAGCATACACTAGTAGCTTGGCATCACATCTGCAAACTCTAGAACAAATGGAAGCAAATTCACCTAAGAGGAGTAGACGGCAGGAAATAATCAAACTCAGGGGAGAAATCAACCATGTGGAAACAAAAAGAACAATTCAAAGAATCAATCAAACCAGGAGTTGGTTCTTTGAAAAAGTCAACAAGATAGATAAACCCCTGGCCAGACTCACTAGAGGGCACAGGGATAGCATCCGAATTAACAAAATCAGAAATGAAAAGGGAGACATAACAACAGATCCTGAGGAATTTCAAAACACCGTTAGATCCTTCTACAAAAGGTTATATTCAAAAAACTTGGAAAATCTAGATGAAATGGATAATTTTCTAGACAGATACCAAGTTCCAAAGTTAAACCAGGATCAGATTAATGACCTAAACAGTCCTATATCTCCTAAAGAAATAGAAGCAGTCATTAATAGTCTCCCAACCAAAAAAAGCCCAGGACCAGATGGGTTTAGTGCAGAGTTCTATCAGACCATCAAAGGCACTTCTTCTAAAGGAAAACAGTTAATTAGGGTTGCTTTGCAGTTCCAGAGGTTCAGTCCATTTTCACCATGGCGGGAAGCATGACAGCGCACAGGCAGACATGGTGCTGGAGGAGCTGAGAGTTCTGCATCTTGATCTGAAGGCGGCCAGGAAGAGACTCTCTTCTGCACTGGGCAGAGGCTGAGCATAGCAGACCTCAAAGCCTCCTCATGCAGTGACATACTACCTCCAACAAGGCCACACCTTCTCCAATAAGGCCACACCTCCTAACAGTGCCACTCCCTATGACCAAACATTCAAACCCAAGAATCTATGGGAGTCAAACCTACTCAAACTACCACACACAGAAAATACCCCCTGTTGTGTGTTACAGAGCCAAGGTTCCCAGCACCCCAGATGCACCAAGCTTCAGCTAGTACTGTTTCTACCTCTAGCAACTTTTGAGGCACACGTGCACCTAGCCTGCATTTCACAGGTGGGTGGCAGCAGCACAGAAAGTAAACGATCTGGTCTGGGACTTACCGGTGGCAGAAGCCAAGCCTCAGAACTAACTACTTTTTTTTCTTTTTAACAATTTTTTATTAGATATTTCCTTTATTTACTATCAACTCAAATGCTATCCTGAAAGTCCCCTATACCTTCCCCCCACCCTGCTCCCCAACCCACCCAATCCCGCTTCCTGGCCCTGGCATTCCCCTGCATTGGGGCATATAATCTTTGCAAGACCAAGGGCCTCTCCTCCCAATGATGACCGATTAGGCCATCTTCTGCTACATATGCAGCTAAAGACACAAGCTCAAGCGGTACTGGTTAGTTCATATTGTTGTTCCACCTATAGAGTTACAGACCCCTTCAGCTCCTTGGGTACTTTCTCTAGCTCCTCCATTGGGGGCCCTGTGTTCCATCAAATAGCTGACTGTAAGCATACACTTCTGTATTTGCACTGGCATAGCCTCACAAGAAACAGCTATATCAGGGTCATGTCAGCAAAATCTTTTGCTGGCATATGCAATAATGTCTGCATTTGGTAGTTGATTATCGTATGGATCCCTGGATGGGACAGTCTCTGCATAGTCCTTCCTTCTGTCTCAGCTCCAAACTTTGTCTCTGTAACTCCTTACATGGGTATTTTGTTCCCCATTCTAAGAAGGAGCAAAGGATCCACACTTTGGTCTTCCTTCTTCTTGAGTTTCATGTGTTTTGCAAATTGTATCTTGGGTATTCTAACTTCTGACTTCTTACAGAGTGCTTCCTGTGGGTTTCCCTCTCTTCAAGAGCTAGGAGAGATCAGCTGTCCTGGAGGAGGAGCTGGGCCTCAGAGAAGCTGTGACTCTTTTCAGGCTAAGAGAGCAGGTTCTTCCCAGGGAGCCACTGGGCAGCTGACAGCAGGACAGGGAGTCAAGAGGCTGCCTTGTCCTCCATAGCCAAGCCAGTCTCACGCTAAGGGTTCCCGCAGTGTCCTGTCTGTCAGGGTACAGAAGAAAAACACTAGCCTGCTTCACAGACTGTCCACACAGCTTACTCCTCCCGGCCTGTGGTTGGGAAAAATGAACAAAGCAACAGAGAGGTAGCTCTGTTCCCCGCCTCATCCCAGCCTCAGCAGAACCAGATGACCAGGGCTCGAGGCACTGGGCAGGGCACCACCAATCAAGTCCTGTGACACTAGCCAAGCCCTGCCCAGTCAACAGCCAAACATGGAAGGGACAGACCTCAGGTACACCCTGTTCAGAAGAGGGGTCATTCTGTGCAGAGCCTCCGCAGGTTTAGAAACCAATATGGGCATCTTTTCCAACACAGGACACAGTAGCCACTGTAAGGGGTCCTGCTCTGTAGGACTGTCAACTGCTGCGGTGCAGCTAAGGCTATCTGGATGCAAGTTTTCTTTAAAGCCTGACCTGGTCACCCCGGATAGAAGGCCCTATTGCCTTCTAGACAATATCTGCTGTCTTTGTTCCACATGTGCTCTGAGAACCGGCTCTTTAGAACTTGCTGGTCCCTCTAAGGCATCTCCATTCCCCAAAGGCTGACAGCTAGTCCCTTTCTTTCCAGATTTTTCTCCCACTCCTTCTACAAAACCATATGTGCAGGTAGGTTGGGAACACAGCTCAGGAGCAGAGTGCATGCTTTGAAAATACAAGGCCCGAAGTCCTGCCTGCCATCCACACAGTGTTGATGGTAGAATAAGCAATCGCTAACACTAGGTACCAACCCTGCCGGTAGGACATCTTGACAAGCTTCTATATGCCGACTGCTTACCTGTCTACGTCTTACAATGAAGTTGCTTCTCATCGTGGCTCCCTGAACTGCATCCGGTGCCACCCAAAGGTGACTGCAAAGGACGCCCCACTGAGATCATGCTCTTCTTGCTGAAGAGAAGTTCATCCCCAAACTATAAACCATGTCTGCTATCCTCCTCCAATCTTCCCCACAAGAAGAACGAAGCAAGTCCTGGCCTGCATTTCATCCAAAGGTCATGGCCAACTGTCCCCTAGCAGATCATGCCTGAGTTCCATGTAAACCAGGATTCCTAGCTCCTGTGAGCGGAGTGGAAATGAATGGAATTGCGGATTCTGCCTTGTAAATACCTTTGTTTCATATAAGTTCTACTACAGGATTTAAACAACAAAACACATACAAAGTAAAAATTAATACTCCCTGATGTTCCTCTGTCTTAATCTCATTGCCTTGAAGAGTCCAGTCTTAACAGTTGAGAGTGCTTACACAACACACACACACACACACAAACACCCCCACACACACACACAAACAACACACACACACACACACACACACACACACACACACACACACACACACCACTCCACATAGAAATCTCACTCACATGGAAACAGATCACCCTGAACCTTGCTCTTTCCGAATATAGCAAGGATATTTTTTTCTCCTTTTCAGGAAATGTAAAGCCAATTGTATGACAGATGCCTTAATTACTTTCTTAGTACTGCGATTTAAACTGTTTCCAGCCACTCGCCTCCAAAACAGTACTGCAGTAGACAACTCTTGCGAAATCCTGTGTTTGCCATGAATGAGTTTCCTGGAATTCTTGCTCTCCTGTTCTAATTTGTGTTTTGAAAATTAAAAGTGTGGTTGGGTATATTTCCATCTGTTGGCAGTTCTTCGCATTTCTTCTATGATTTGTTTTAGATATAAGTGGCCCAGGCTGATCTAGATTCAAAATTCTTCTGCCTCAACCTCCCTAGTCCCAGGATTTCAGGCACATCTTCTTCTGTGAATTTCTTCCTTCCTCCTCCGAGGTCTGCCAATTTAGACATGTGTGGTAAGACTGAACACTGCCTTTGCTTCTAGGAACCTTTACCCACAGCCACCACAATTCTCATCACATGAGAATTTCTCTCTTAGCCCAGAGAAAAAAGGATTCATATAAAGAGGACTACACAAGTCCACCAGTGGTGCAAGTAACACATCTGGAAAGTTCAAGGAGAATGTAATAAGGATCTCAGAAGGGGCCATGGAGGAGCATCGCAGGGATTGGAGAGACATTAGTGAGGACCACTGTGGAGGAGTCTTGTCATGGTAAGATTTACAGATCCATCTCCTGTCCTTCCCTGCACTGAGCGGTAAAGGGTGGTCTGTCAGTGAGCAGAACAGCAACACGGGTCCTAATTCTCTGATGTCATGCTGCTTTGCAAAGCTTCTGGAAGCCACTGGGAAGTGGTGCACCTGTTTAGCGAAAGATGCGGCTGGTGATATTGGGATATGGAGGCTATACTGGACCACAACTGAGCAAGCATGGCCCTTCCCCTGAGGCAGAGACAACTTGAAACTGACGCTCCATTTTCCCCTAGCTTCCCTGTCTCATGAAAGACAACCTCCAGGACAGATAACTCTGCTCTTCAAGTTGTATCATTATTGTAACATGAAGAAAAACAAAAACAGAAACAGTCTTAAGGAAATGCCTCCGCCTTGACACATTGTCTCAGGATGTAACATTTGAGAGCTTAGCCTGGTTCTCTTCAGTGCTGTCTCCTCAGGACATTTTGGAGATCTGCCCTTGGATGAAACAATCAACTGGTCTTGAATTGTAGCAGAAGTGCACGGGTGATTTGCTTATCTCTTCCAGTTTTATTGAGGAATCGTATTTAAAAGCTCACTTTTGAGGGCTCCACTCCCAGTACCACTTACAGAGGTGAGGGGAAAAGAACTTCACGGTGGGGCCTCTGCCTTCCCTCCCTATTCAAGCAGGAGCTTGACAGACTGTCTGACCTCTTCCATGTTTCCTAAATCTTTGTAGATTCCCAATACTCTCTATCTCTCTATCTCTCTCCTTCCCTCTTTCCCTCCCTCCCTCCCTTCCCCCTTCTCTTCTCCTCCTCCTTCTCCTCCTCCTCCTTTCCCCTCCCCTCTTTTCTTCCCCTTTTAGTGTAGAGTCTACTTTGTCTGTTTCTGACTGTTCTCTTTCACACCAAGTGCACAGAGGTAGCTTCGAGTCTCCCACCTTACTCACAAGTGCCCAAATGCTTGAATCTTGGCATTGCTGCTGGGTCAGTGTGGGCAAGCTTAGTCTGTGTGTCCTCATAGGTGACCTCTGTCATCTCTTCGGAGCAAATATGCAAATGTCACAGATTAAAGTTTAATGTAGGCCAGAGAGGTGACTCAGTGGCAGAGTGCTTGCCTGGTATGTACAGGTCCTAGGTTCAGTCGAAAGAGGAGGAGGAGGAGCAGGAGAGAGAGACAGACAGAGAGAGAGAAACAGAGAGAGAGAGAGAGAGAGACAGAGAGAGAGAAACACAGAGAAACACAGAGAAATACAGAGAAACACAGAGAGACAGAGAGAGGGAAAGAAAGTGACGTCATGGAGTTTTAGAAAGCATCTAAGGATGCTAAGAGCTTCCATGCTCGATCCATAGGCCAAGCTTGTGTGTTTGGTATAATTACCTCCCCGTGCCATCGGGGAACACTCAGAGATCTCATGGTGAGTGGGCATGAGAGCCCAGTTCTTCTATGTCCAGAACACTTCCAACACACCACATTAATTACATAAATCTGCTTACTTTTGCAGGGGATGTTGATGAGCAAAACTAATTTGTCTTACTTTTTCTTTTTTTCTTTTTTTTTTGTCTTACTTTTTCTTTTTGTTCTAATGCACAGATGTCTCAAGCATGGGCTAAAGCACAGCCTGTCCCAGAGGATGGACAGCAGTGGGAATACAGAATGTTGACTTTATCCCTCTCTCTCCAAAAGAGGGACCCACTCCTGTCATTTGAGCATCTTTGTCTCTGTTGCCTTTGGAATGGACAACATAGTAAACCGAGACAGCTAGGAAAAGATCAGCTGATTCAGAGTCAGAGGAACTAGCCATACAAAGATGGGGAGAAACAGCACATCTCTGTGAGCCAGGAGCTAGGTGCTGGGGTGGACAGATGTCCTTCACGATCCATGAGGGCTTTAGGCTGCAATCCTCTAGCTTCATTGTCGAATGGCAGGTCTTGGTGTGGAAGGAAATGTTTAATTATCTGCTCTTCAAGAAGAATAAAGTCCCTGAGTTTGTGAGCATTTCCTTAATTTCCATGGTACAAATATGACTCCCATGGTCATTTTCAACCTCCGGGGTGATAACCAATCAATGGCAAGCACTGGTACCTGGATGCCACCTGCAGAGATGGAGATCTGGGAGGTCCTCAGACAAAGGGGGAAGCTCAGCACTACAGATGACAAGTAGATAATTTGGAGGAGTTTTGCCAGCTATGTTTTTGTTATCTGACCATTGTACACAGAACCGTGGTTGGCATTTAACAAATACGGAGGACAAAAGTTTCCGTCTGATAATCCTCTCTGTTTCTTGAAAGTTCTTTTGAAACTGGCTGATTGTACTTCATCTTTTGATCCGTTTTGACAATGCCTTGCGCTAGGACTACAGTTCAGTGGTCGATACAGTACCTGCCTTGTATGCGAGATATCACCATACCCAGCTTGTACCTCGTCTTCAGAGAGCCATCTGCTCATTAAACCACTTATTCTTTGATTTATTGGTTCTTCAGTTTTCTTTGTTTTTTAGTTATTTATGTATTCTAGGTAGTAATCCCTGCCAAATGTATATAATTAGCACTTCCTCTCATTCATTAGGCTTGATTGTTTCTTCTGCTCTCCAGAAGCATTTTAATGTCACGAAATTCCATGTGTCCATTGTTGGTATCATCACTTCGTGAGTGACAGAGTCCATTCCAGAAAGTCCTTTTCTAGCCTAGGTCTTGAATTGTTCTTCCTGGTTTCTTTCTCTTCTAACGATTTCACAACTTCAGGTCTTACATTCAGGGCTTTAATCCATTAGGAATTGACTCTTGTGCACAGCAAGGAAATGCAAATTAAATCTCTTAATATAATGAGATTTTATCTTAATCCAGTTAGAACCATTTAGGGGAAAAATAGCAATAAACATTGATAAAGATATAGAGAAAAGGAAATCTTTATATAACCACTATAGAAATCATTATGATGGTCCTCCAAAACCTAAACATACATCTGTCATATGAGGCAGTGGTCTCACTCCTGGGTATGTTTACCAGAGGTGGTCTAAGTCAATGTACCACAGAGGCACTTACATATCAGTGTTTATTACTTCCCTATTCCCAATAGCTACATTATGAAATGAACCTAGGTATGCATTATTAGGGGAACAGACAAGGAGAATGAGGAGGGACTAAGAAGATGGTTTCTGCAATATAGCACTTGCCATGTAAGGGTGAAGATCAGAGTTCAGTTCTCAGTATCCATGTAAACCGCTGGGTGGACATGGGAGTTGACCTGTAATACCAGCATTCAGAAGGCATAGACGAGGGCTGCCTGGAGCAAGCTGGAAAGCTAGGCTAGTTGAGTTGCTGAGCTCTGGTTTACATGAGAGATTCTGCTTCTGTGAATAAGGTGAAGAGTGGTCAGTGCCTTGGAAATCTATATGCTTTTGCACCATACCATACACACACACATACACACATCACCACCACTACCACCACACACACACACACACACACCACACACAGCACACACACACACACAACACACACAGCATACACCACCACATCACACACACACATAACACACACAGCACACACACACAAAACACACACTACTACTCCACACACACACAACACACATCACCACATCTCTCTCTCTCTCTCACACACACACACACACACACACACTACCACCACCACAACTACACACACAGCACACACAGCACACACACACTACCACAACCACCACACACACAACACACACAAACACACGACACACATAGCACACACCACACATACAGCATACACCACCACATCACACACATACATAGCACACACACAACATACACTACTATACCACACACACACACAACACACACAGCACACACCACCACTTCACACACACACAACACACACACACACACTACTACCACCATCACCACAACCACACACACACACACCACCACTACCACCACCACACACACAACACACATAGCACACAACACCCACAGCATACACCACCACATCACAATACACACACCACACACATATCACACAACACTACCACAACCACACACACCACACACCATACACACACCATACTACCACACCACACACACACACACACACTACTACCACTACACACTACACACACTCGCAAATACACACACCACACACATACACACACTCCATGCGCACACACATATATAACACACACATACACTACCACCACACACACACATCTCACACACAGCACACAAACAACACATACACACTACCACTACCACATACATCACACACATATACACACATATTGCACACACATGCAAAAAGAAAATGTGGGTTATATACAATGGACTTTTATTTAACTACAAAGAATAATGAAATTGTGTCATTTGTAGGAAAACAGATGTAACCAGAGATCACCATATTAAACGAATTAAGTCAGACACAGACAAAAAAAAAAAATCTTGCTGTTTTCCCCGATTTGTAAATTCTGGATTTTCACGGATGTGTAAAATCATGTACGTGTTTAAATGGCACAAAGGTAGAAGTGCGAAGCGTCTGAGGAATGACAGGGACTAACCAAGGATAAGCGTGGGTGGGGGAGTGGGGAAATGGGCGGAGAGTGTGGGCAAGGTTACCTTACAGACATGGATGGAAAACATCCTTATGTAATCCAGTACATCTACAGTGGACAGATGCGGGGGGTGGGGGGTGGTAAAGAGAACGGGCCCATTTCTGTTGTCTCACCTGCCCCTTATTCCAAACCTGAGCTACAGTGACTGACAGACCTCCACCTCTCCAAGGGGCCTAACCGCCACTGCTGTCAGTGCAGGACTTTTTCTAGTAGGAACCTTTAATCATGTCTCTCTGCTGCTTGAAGCCGTTCCTCCCATCCCTTTCTCAGTCCTCGCTGGGTCTCTCATTTCCTACCAAATGCTAAGCTCCCTGAGGGTGTGAGCTTGCCTGCCTTGTTCACTGTGGCATTCTGCTGCTTAGCACACACGAGCATAAACATTTGTTAGATTATTCTCAAAATGCTACTTACAATGCACTGATCAAACATTTCTAAACTCTTGGACATGCAAAGAACTGGATGGGGGCCCTGGAGATTTAGGAATCAATGGGTGTTGTTGGTGCTGCTCTAGGACAGCTTCTCCTTGTGAGCAAGGACTTGATCCACAACAAAGATTCCCACCATTCTCCTGGAAGGGTAGCCAGGTACCAATGGAAGCAGGACGAAAACCATGGATTCCAGCTATAAATTATACAAACACATGGCATTAAAAAATTATTTTAGCACATCAAATATTAAGTCATTTGTACGCTGTGCAATTACTTTATCTGTCATCAGCACACTCGAGCCGTTTGAAGCGGTGACAGATGGGAAGAAGACTGTGCCAAGTTCTCCTGCAGGTGCGCATCTGGGCTACAGGGGAGGGTTCCGTACGTGCAGCGAGGGAGGGGAAGGGAAGGGTGACCGAGGTTAGGAAACTGGAGCTGATGCGAGAGGCTTGGCAGAAAAATAAAAATTACCAATTTGCATCCTGAAGAGCTTCAGGGCACTGCACTCCCTGGGAACTCGGAATAGGGATTAAAGAGGCAGCTTCGGGTAGTGAACTCGTTTGTTGCCTGCATTACAGAAGGGGTCTAGGTGGGGGTGGGGGTCAAGATCCAAGACTGAGACAGGACATCTCAGGACAGAGATAAGATCCAGGGCATCTGGCTCCGCCTGCCTTGTTCTGCGCCCTACACTGTTCTTAGGGCAAAAAAGGGAATCAAGCAAAAATAATTCCGAGAGAAGGAGATAGAAGCTCACGCTAAGGATGGCACCTCAGATGCCATCCCAGGGTGGGATGCTGAAAGGATATGAAAGGGTCTGGAACAAAATATTTGAACTAAGGAAGAATGGTTATTTTTGGAACACAAAGATTACAGAATTTAAGACCCACTCAAACTGAATGGTGCCTTCAAACCCCGCCCGAGGCAGAACATGTCCGGTTGAGGCTGTTTTCGTCTCAGGATTTTGGCACATCTACCCAGGTCCTCATCTCCTCCCCCCAGATTCCCAGAACTTGAGGCTCTGCTCCAGGGCCAACATCCTTGGCTGCCTTTTGTGAGTAGCAACCTCTGCCGCCCACTCTGGAGGGCTCAGCCCATCTCTGCTGAGCTCACCAATTCCGCCCTCAGCGACTCCACCTGCCACCGCCCTCTTCCACCTGCAATTCCCCCAACCACGCTGATGTTGAGCCACAATCCCTTACCACTCTTCAAATCATCTTTGGTATCACAGCTCGTCCCTCCTTCCCGCCATAGTCTTTCTCAAACTCTGAAGGATTCGAGAGCAAACAGGTAGATTGAATCCTTCTCCTCTGCCACGGAACCCCACTCCAACCCCTCACACAGGTAGCTGGAATTTGAATACTAATGAGAGCAAATTGTTCCATAGGTTTCCTTCGTTGAAGCCCTGAGCCCCTGGGCACAAGATGGCGCTAGTTTTGTTCCATCTTCTCCGGCAGGGAGTAGGAGAATGACTTTCAAAGTACAGCATGAAGGAACAGAAGTCACTATGAGACATAAATTCCAGCCTGTGGAGTTGCATAGTCTGAGCTTAAAGAGGTTCTGAAAGCGACTTTCTGTTTGGTGGTGGTGGAGGTTTTCCAGTTATGGAAAAAATTTGTCAGGGCATTGCTTACAGAAGCATGGGTGGGGGCAGTATCTTCTCCACTTCCGGTGACCTTCTAAGATGAGGCAGGGGGCTACCTTACAGAAAGTCAATTGCCACATGGTGAATGTACAAACTGACTCTTAAGCAAACTAAAGTCAGGGGTTGGCAAAGAGCCCTACATCAAAAGCCTAAGCAGGCTGACAACTCCCGAAGCAGGAGGATTGCAGTGTTGGGAGACTAAGTGTGTGTGAGCCCAGTTGCTTTGACTTGGCTTAATATCAAGATTTGATTTGTTCTGTAATTTCAATAGCATTAGGGGAAAAAGGAAAGAGTCTTATGTTTAATCTCAAAAGGGGGTGGCTTTTTGAAAATTGTGCAACTTTGTTCTTAGATAACATACATCTTTATTGAAGCAAAGGCTGCGTTGAGCTAAACGCTTTATTCTCCTCCTCGTTATTCACCCCAGTAAGCAGTAGGCGTTCTTTTCCCTTTGTGGGAAAAGCTCTCTGAGAGGCCCGGGATTATGAAGATAAATAAGCCTAGTCCTCAACTCTGAGAAAAACATAATCCAGCAGTTAGGAGCTGGCTTGAGAGGGAGTGACAAGTCATTCTCACGCGGGGCTGGTTCTGCTTCAGAGAGGCTACAGGAAGACGATGGATGGAGGGAGAGGGCTTAGCCTGAGTCAGGAGACTCACGGGAGCTCAAAAGGAAGGGACCTTGAAAGGAGCCTTCAAGGTGTCAGACAAATCCTGCACAAGCATCAACAGGTGGCCAGAGCTTCCCCAAAGTGACTATTTCTGAGTAGCCATGAGGGAGTGCTCACAGCTGCCCCGGGATGAAAAGGGTGACAACAGCAATTTAGAGAACCTGGGTACCAAGCCACCGAATTACAGGTTTGTTTACAGATGACAGAGACCCATTGGGTAGAGTTAAGGACAAGGTGGCAAGAACCCTGAGTACTGTGGAAACCATCCGTGGCATAGACAGGTAAGGAGCAGCTCTGCACAGTAGGCAGGGATGTTAGGCGGCAACTGCCCTAAGGGATCCCAACTGTGCACTGGGATCTCTCTATGGTGGCCTGGCTCACACACTTAGGAGTCCATCACACAGAACTGTGAGTCTAACCTTAAGCTTCACAAGATTTCTATCAGGAAGGGAGAATAAAATTGGGGTAGAAATGTTCTAGTAGGGTGGGGGGGCAGAGAATTAGCTTTTATAAGAGAAACACAAAAAGATAAAAATTGACTTTAGAAAGAAGCTCAGAGGCTGGCTATGGAGTTGGGTGGTAGACTTCTTGCTTAGTGTGTGCAAGGTCCTAGGTTCAATCTCCAGCAAAGGAGAAGGAAGAAAGAAGGCAGAGAGGGAAGAAAAGGGGGGAACTCCAGAGAAAAACAGAGAAGTAATATCCCTTTGTTCCATGAAAAGCTTTGCCCTGTATCTTGGGAGAATGCTTAGGGTTCTTCAAGCAGCTGAATTTTCTAGGCTTCTGGCCTCCAGCCTTAAGTCAACTAGCTGGCAGCTTCTGTCCTGCAGGTCCCAGCTCCACCATGTTCTGAGACGTGACTGGCCCTACTCCGTTCCATGTGGCTATGAACAGAACTGATCTCCCTGACTCAGAGGTCCTGACAAGAGCTCGGCCCCAGGAGGTCAGGCTCCCTGGCAAGCCCGGCTCCTCTCGCCACACCTGATATCAAGAGACAATGATGTATGCTCCTGAATGGAGACCAAGCCCTTGTCAGTCAAACGCCAACAGGGCAGCTCTGAACCTGCCGGCTAGGTTAGTCATCGCCTTTATAAAACAAAATACTCCAATAATTAATACAGGGCAAATTAATTAAAGGAAGTGGGAGCATTGCAAGGCCCATTATGAACTGGGTGATAATTATTAGCAAACAGGAAGAGGTTGACTAAGTACCCCTGCCTCCTGCTTCATTGGCAGTGAACTAAGCCTTGAAATCCCATGTGTCAAAGGTCAGAAAGGAGCAGAGCTCTGCAGGGCTCAGCCCACCTGTCCACAGCCGGCACCGCAGGGCTGAGCCCACCCGTCCACAGACGGCACCGCAGGGCTGAGCCCACCCGTCCACAGACAGCACTGCAGGGCTGAGCCCACCCATTCACAGATGGCACTGCAGGGCTGAGCCCACCCGTCCACAGATGGCACTGCAGGGCCGAGCCCACCCATCCACAGATGGCACTGCAGGGCTGAGCCCACCCGTCCACAGGACTTCACCTAGAGACTGCCTGGCTCCGTTCTTTCTCTGATCATTCTACCCAATTGAGAAGTTTCTAGCATCTCTGTCTCCCTGTGAGTTATACCTCCAGCCCTCCACAGGTATAATCATGGGCTTCTAATGCTTTCAAAATTTTAATTAAAAAAAAAAGGGATCTCTTCATGACTCTTTATTTGCACTCCCCACTCCAGGTGACATCCCCTGGGGACAAAGAGCCACATTTGTCTGGACCAAAATGTATAATCGACTGGAAACACTGTACCTAGCCTCATCTTTTTTCCCATTTGCACAATATGTATTCTGCATTATTTTAGAAGATCTATCTAAAGTGACCGACATGCAGATTGGAAAGAAAAGAGAAAAACTATCCATTAGTGCATTGGGTGGCCTCAAGAGAACCCACAGAAGTCAACTGGAAAGCTACCAGAATGGAGAGTTGTATGAAGTTGTAGAGCTGGCCTTCAAAACTTAAACACAAGGTAATAAACATCAGAAAACAAAAGCTTCATCTACACCAACGCGGAAGGAAGAAAGTACCTAGGAATGAACTTATCAAAAGGAATGTGATGTTTGTACTCTGAACTAAAAAAAAAATCTCCAAAATAATATTGAAAGAAACAAGAGACTGCCTAGATAAATGGGAAAATGCCTTGGACTGGAGAGTCTGATGTTGTTTAAAGGGCAGGAGAACCACACGGACGATTCAGGCCTGGCATCTTCTTTCTTTATTTATTTATTTTAGAATTATTTATTTACTTATTTTATGTCTATGAGAATACTGTACCTGTCTTCTGACACACCAGAAGAGGGCATTGGTTCTCATTATAGATGGTTATGAACCACCATGCGGTTGCTGAGAATTGAACTCAGGACCTCTGGAAGAGCAGCCAGTGCTTTTAACCACTGAGCCATCTCTCCAGCCTGTCTGATATCTTAATCACCTCCACACTCTTCCTTGACTCAGTTTCCAACATGTGCAGTGATCCCCTGTGGTCCTGCTGTTTCTCTACCCCAGCTCACAGCAGAACAGAGTCCCTCAGTAGAATGTCAGGCCCCACGAGGAGAGGCTTCAGGACAGGCAGGACTCTCTTGCCACACCTCCTACTGGAGGGAACGTGAGCTTCCACCCAAGTGGAGCAGGCTGAGTTGTGTGTCCACAACAGCCACAAGAAACTAAATGTTTGCCTGCCCTGCTCCACTGTAACAAAAGCTGCCCGGTGAAGAGGTCCTTGTCTAATATACCAAGAGAGTCTGTGAACCTCCAGTAGTGCCTAACAGGTAGTAGGCAACAAATAAGCGCTCCGTTGAGTAAGGTGTAAGATGATAGCAGGCAAGTTTGGAATGACTCTGTAACCTTTGTATGATTTTAGAGGTGAGCGCCCCAACAGCATTGCCCTTTCTGTTTCTGTCTGTGTCGCTGTTGTGGCTGTTGTGCTTGCTGTACCGGGAACTCTGGAGGAGCAGGAAGGTATGAGACTGGAGCTCCGGCAGCAGGTGACCACACAGGCTGCATGGTGTAATCTGAGCCTCTGAGAGGCCCTGGTGTGCTTGGGAACCGGCCAGCACCTGTGAGGAGATCAGAATAGACAGCCTTGAGTTTACCGTTGTCCCAAGCTCTGAGCAGTCCTAAAGTTATAGACCAGGCACTCGCCCCTCCCCCGGGGGCTCCCAGGGCACATAACCAGCACACTCAGATTGATCTCAGACCATGGGCCAGCTGACCTTGTATTCCAGGGATGCAGTGAGCACCATGCGTCTTGCTGCTTCTAATGAAAGCCCTGTCACTGGTCCCAGTCCTTGCTCTTCTGAAAGGTTGTGACCCACTTCTGAGACTGTACATCCCCACAGAAGGTGATGAAGCCAGTTCTCGGCTATGAGAGCGTTCCATCCTCCCTGTGCAAGGCTCCAAGTACAAAGTGTGCTCTGCCGCTGCCTCTGGTGAAAGCCGCTGGCCTCCAGAAACTCAGCAGGTCCCAGAAGAAAGTGTGTCTTCAATGGAGTGGAGAAACATTTGCAACCATTCCTGGTAATAGATAGCATCTCATTAATCCAGGTCTCTGGTTAGAGGCCAACTGGAGTTTTATCTCTTTCCTCAATGATGCTTAAAGTGCCAGCGTATTTTAGCTGTGGGGCAAACAGAGCCCCCAAGGTGGAGTGGTAGGCCTCTGTAGTTACTTGTCCACACAGGTACTGCCATCGGATTAAGAGAGCCACACAATATTACTCAGTTTTGCTCACTTGTTGATGAAGCCTTGAGTTTGAAAATCTAGTCTGGCTACCTACTAAATGCTGCAGTCCTATTCAGAGCCCTCTAGAGCATGTGAGTCCACACCATCTCCCCCTTGAGTGATTGTAACCAGTGCTAACTGGAGTCCCTGCATCTTCTTATTCCTTCCTATATGTTTTACCTCTCGAAGCCTTCCCTCCCGAAGCCTTCCACAGGCTCTTGTGGTCCTTGGAGTTGAGTTCAGACTCCTGATACAGCCTGTCCCCTTCTGATCCCTGCAGTCTATTTCTAACCACTCCTCCATATCTCCTCCAGGAAAGCAGCTCTCTCTGTCTTTCCAGTACCACATAACAGGCCCCACCCCCTTGCATCACAGCCCCCACCCCTTCATATCACAGGCCCCGCCCCCTCGTAGCACTGGCCCCGCCCCCTCGTAGCACAGGCCCCACCCCCTCATGGTACAGGCCCCACCCCTACACACTGCTTCCTCCTCAGTGATATCTCTCCCACTGCTTCCTCCTTACACCACCCCATCCACTGCCTTCAACTTCTCTTTTAACACATTCCTACTGATGCTTACAGTTTGCTGCCTTCGGCTCTCTACCAGGTTGTTTGTCCCTGATACGTATTGTCCTCTGTCTGAACTCAGCAATCTTAACTCCCAGAACAGCTTTGTGGTGGGCAGCAACTCACGTACCTAACAGCCCATCTGTGCCCATTTCACCTTCTTTACCAATACCTGGTGTGGTCCTGGATTATTGAGTGTTCACTGGGTGGAAAAACTGGACTCATTTTCAGAATAGCTACAAATTTTCCTGTGTGCTCTTCCCCAAGTCTAGGCTTCAGCATCGAGTTCACTACACACCTGACCCCTCCTTTTCTCCCCTGAAGTAGCTGCTGGCATCTCCTTCTTACTCACTTATGAGCTCAGTGTTGGGTTCTTTCCCTAGATAGTAAATTCTCTTCTACTTAGAACTCAGGTCCCTAGAGACTGGGAATGAAGAATTGCCCAGTTAACTTTTTAAAGCTATCAGGAGTCCTGGCACTCCCCCTGGAGGTGATGATATTAAAGTGCTTTTATATATAAAAAAAAAAAAAAAAATCTCTGCCAGCAATCACTAACACTCTAAGAAATAATAACCAGCAAATCGAGAAAGGTCGTGAACGCTCGAATTCACAGATGAAATCCCCAAAGGCATCCCAACATGTAATGTGAATTGAAAACAGTTGTACAGAGGTCTGGAACAGAACCCAACTTCCCAATCATAAATGGCCTCTTGAATTTACAAGTCCCCCATCTCTCTACAGACTCTTTAGCCATCCTTTCTGGTGTGACAGCCCATGCAGACTATGCGTGTGGGGTCCACAGACTTCCAGATGATCTTGAAGAGAAGCAATGACCCCACGCTGCCCCTTCCAGTCACTCCTGGCATTCTAAATCCACCCCACGGTAGATTCAAAGAGAGTCAGCCAACTCAAGCTCCTGGAGTGGACCCCAGCACCTGAAGTGTCCCTTTCCTTCCTAACAGGGTAAAGAAATGTTACTGTCATCATATGAGTTTTACAGCCAAGGAAGCAGATGTCTAAGTTGACCAGTGCCATCTGGGCTCGTTTCCACGGGAACCTTCAGAAACTCTAGTCCTGGAACTATCTCTTTCCTATAAGCAGGTACAGTGAAACAGTATTGCAAAACTTTATGTTTATCATATGTTAATCTCTGATAGAACACCTAGAACATCCTATCTAAACTTAGTAACCATAACGGATCAGAGGCATTAACAACAGACATTTGCATGGCACCTACACTGTGACATTCTCAGTGTTGTAAGCCAGGCACGTGTCTCTGTTCCATTTCTGTTGGGACCCTGGGGAATTTTAGGGTCTGAAAGGTGAAGAAAGAGCCCTGGATTTTCTGTATGTCAGCAAAATGCTGAGTACAGACCATATACAGTCACTCAGGTGCAACCAATCAATCACCTCACATCCAAAATCTTGGATTTTCCTAAAAATGCAATGGTTCTGCCAAGACCATCAATGTTTATGAGTTTTGTACTTGAGAACACTCAAGAGTCTATAGCCATGTTTTTCAGCTGATCTACAGACTACAAGGAGTTTTCCCAAACTTTACATGTGCTTTCATAATACTGACATGGCATTTGTCTTTTCTTGTTTACTGTATTTGCATTTTCACTGCAAAAGAAAAGATGGGCAGGAAGGCTTATCCCTCGGTACAAATAAAGCAATTACCAGTAACCATTGTCTTCTTTCTAGCCATGCATTCCCAGCTAAAACGAAAAGACCACTTTCTCTTAAGACTGTCCTCAATGAAAGCGTGAAAAAAAATATTAATCTTCTTAAATCTTAGTCCTTTACATACATTACAGTGGCTTGTGCTTGCAGTCTCAGAACACGGGAGGCAGAGATAGGAAAAGATCACAAGTTCAAGGCCAGCTTGGGCTTCACAGGGAGACCATTTTAAATTAATTAATTAGTTAATTAATTAAACGTCACAAATTCCACCAATCGCTTGGGTCTTACTTTCTGGAATACCTGCCATGTACTTAGATTCAGACTAATTCCCACATGCTTGAGGAAAGTTTACCACAGGATTGCTCCAAGTGGCAGATTACATTCATTGATGGGTTGTGTGCATCCTCATTCTGGCCCTGGGTACCTTCCTGTCATCAGTGATGGAACTAGCAAAGGCAGCCAAGTAACTCTGTCTGTGCTTTCTGGAAACACCTGGCTCTCTGCTCCTCTGAGCAAAAGTAGAGATGAATCAGGGTGATTGACTTCACACCCTACATTACAACTCCCCCCAAAAATCAGTTTTGAATGGACTGGGGATAAACCTCAGGGGTAGAGTTCTTACCCAGCATGCTTCAGCTCTGAGTTCAATTGACAGCACTGAAAAAAAAAGCTACAAACATATTGTCATTCCATTGACATAAAAGAATAAAGTTGCCAGGCTGTGGTGGTGCACGCCTTTAATCCCAGCACTTGGGAGGCAGAGGCAGGCAGGCAGATTTCTGAGTTCGAGGCCAGCCTTATCTACAGAGTGAGTTCCAGGACAGCCAGGGCTACACAGAGAAACCCTGTCTTGGAAAAAAAAAACAAAAAACAAACAAAAGAAAAGCAAAGGAGAAGAAGAAGAGGAGGAGGAGAAGGAGGAGGAGGAGGAGGAGGAGGAGACGGAGACGGAGACGGAGACGGAGAAGGAGAAGGAGAAGGAGAAGGAGAAGGAGAAGGAGAAGGAGAAGGAGAAGGAGAAGGAGAAGGAGAAGGAGAAGGAGAAGGAGAAGGAGAAGGAGAAGGAGAAGGAGAAGGAGAAGGAGAAGGAGAAGGAGAAGAAGAAGAAAGTTAAACAGAGTAAGGGAGCGTCACTCATTGACAGAGCTCTTCTCCAGCATGCAGAAGCTTCGGAGTTTGATCCCTAGCACCGAATTTTTGTTTTTTCACCGAACTCGGTGTGTCCTTGTGCATTCTAGGCAAGTGCCCCACCACAGAGCAATGTCTTGTCCCGCTTTCTCCATTTGCCCTTCAATGTATGATTTCAGTTCAGTGTGCTGGCTTTGTCCTATGCTGTATCTCTTTCTTTGCACGCGATCCTAAGACACGCATGCGTCCAGCGTCAGTCCTGTCTCAGCCTCTGAGATTCTGGCGTTGCTTTAGAGCACCTGACTGCATTTCTTTTCGTTTTTTTTTTTCTTTCTTTTTTTAATCCTTTTTATCCTTCCTTAATATTTTAGCTTCCTTATTCTTTTTTTCCAATTTTTATTAGATATTTTCTTCATTTACATTTCAAATGTTATCCCGAAAGTCCCCTAAACCCTCCCCCATCCCCCGCCCTGCTCCCCTACCCACCCACTCCCACATCTTGGCCCTGGCATTCCCCTGTACTGGGGCATATAAAGTCTGCATGACCAAGGGGTCTCTCTTCCCAATGATGGCCAACTAGGCCATCTTCTGCTATATGCAGCTAGAGACATGAGCTCTGGGGGTGCTATTTAGTTCATATTGTTCTTCCACCTATAGGGTTGGAGACCCCTTCAGCTCGGTGGGTACTTTCTCTAGCTACTCCCTTGGGAACCCTGTGTTCCATCTAATAGCTGACTGTGAGCATCCACTTCTGTGTTTGCCAGGCACTGGTATATCCTCACACGAGACAGCTATATCAGGGCCCTTTCAGCAATATCTTGCTGGCATATACAATAGTGTCTGCATTAGGTGGCTGATTATGGGATGGATCCCCAGCTGCAGCAGTCACTGGTTGGTTCATCCTTTTGTTTCAACTGACTGCATTTCTTTACATCCTCTTTTTCTTCTACTTTTGGCAGGAACGACCTAGTCTTGGCTTCACCTTTCCTGTTGTCCCTTTGCGTTTCTTTCCCCCTATTTCTTCTGCTCTGTGGCTATGACACCAGCGACGACTCTTACAGCGAGTATTTCTTTTCCGTGTCTACAGTTACTGACTAATATTTTAGTACCTGCATACTGTCCTGTATTTTTTTCTTTCCCCCAATTATTGGACTTATCGGAGTAATTGTTTTATTGCTCATTGCTATATTTTCATAGCAAGCTTAATTATCAGATGTGGTTGTTTTTACTCTCAGAGTAGACTAACAACATAGATCAGCCACTGAACTATACCCCCAGACCACTTGGAGAAATGAGACCTTAGCTCTACTACAATCTAAATGCAAGTATTTCCACTGAAAGAATATAGGTGCCTCTTTTTAAAAATCTAATCAGTGACCTAATGCAGAAAGACAAAGTGTGTGATTCCTCCAAACCACTTCAGAAACGGAGTGAATTGGGTGACTTTCCTGATAAAGAATTTGAAAGAATGACAATAGGAGTGCCCAAGGAGATCAAAAAGGATATAGATAAATTCGTATATGAATTCAAAACAAACAACTAAGTAAAATTGTGGGTGTCAACACAGGATATAAAAGATGAGTTCAATAAAGAAACAGAAAGGCTGAAAAGCAAAGCTGACATCTTGGAAATGAAAAGCTTAGTAAGTCAAGTTCAAAGCAAGAAACTTGGTGGAAAGTCTCACAGGCAGAATGGATAAAGCAGAAGACGGACAGCCTGAGGGCTTGGATGCCAAGCAGATGAATTAGGCCATTCTGATAACGTCATGATAGCAGTGAAGTACAACCACAGAGTGGGAGAGCTATAGGGAATCATCAACAGACCAAGGCTTCAAATATAGGCGTGGAAGACATTCAAGCTAACGACACAGAAAACATATTCAATAAAGGGGTAGCAGGAAATATTCCAATGAAGGAGGGAAGATAGCCATCCACACATTGGGCGTGTTTAGATGACAAAAAAAGGACCTTGCCACATAATATTTTAGACTAAGGAATCAGCCCTACCAAGAAGGAGTATTGGAAGCCATGGGAGAGAAGCACCCTGCCACAGGTAAAAGAAACCCCTTTATAAAAACAGCAGAATTTCAACAAAAGTCCTAAAAATTCTAAAAATATATAGAACGATGTTATTTCAAGCTCTCAAAGACAAAAACTGCCCTCACACAATACTATATCCAGCAAGGCTGTCCTTCATTAAAGGAGAATGAGATACTTTCTACAATAAATGCAAACTAAAGAAATCCATGACCACTCCGTAGCACTCAGAGAAGCTACCCTCTAAATAAAAAGATAAACATACCCTTGAGGCCCAGGGAGAGTGCCAACTGCCGAAGACCAGTGACTCCACAGGTGGAGCTGAGTGAAATACAAGCATTAAGGAAACAACAGAACGGCAGGAATTAATGAGTTCTTTTCAATTATCGACTCTCCAACAAAAGACATGGATTAGATTAAAAAACACAATTCCTAACTAGAGAGATGGCTCTGTAGGTGACAGCACATCCTGTGCTAACATGGGGACCTGAGTTCAAGTCTCAGCATCCACACAAAAGAACAGATATTTACAACTCTAAATAGGTATGTTCCATGATGATTAATCTTGATTGTCAGCTTGCGGGGGAGGGGTGGTTAGAATCACCATGGATATGATGCTAGAGACTCGAGCTCTGGGGGTTCTGTTTAGTTCATATTGTTGTTCCTCTTCTAGGGTTGCAGACCCCTTCAGTTCCTGGGGTTCTATCTCTAGCTTCTCCAATGTGGGCCCCGTGCTCCCTCTTATGGATGACTGTGAGCATCCACTTCTGTGGGAGTCAGTTATATCAGGGTTCCTTCAGTAAACACTTGCTGTCCTATGCAATAGTGTCTGAGTTTAGTGACTGATTATGGGATGGATCCCCAGTGGGTTAGTCTCTGTATGGTCCATCCTTTCATCTTAGCTCTAAACTTTGTCTCTGTAACTCCTTTCATGGGTATTTTGTTTCCTATTCAAAGGAGGAATGAAGTATCCACACGTAACAGAAGATGGCCTGATCAGCCATCATTGGGAGGAGCGGCCCCTTGGTACTGCAATCTTTATATGCCCCAATACAGGGGAATGCCAGGACCAAGAAGTGGGAGTGGGTGGGCAGGGGAGCAGGGAGGGGGGGAGGGGACTTTCAGAATAGCATTTGAAATGTAAATTAAGAAAATATCTAATAAATTAAAAAAGGAAAAAAAAGAAAAAAGGGCAAATAGACAACAAAAACTAACTAAAGCTGATAAAACTTTTAAATTAAGAATTCTTAGCCGGGCGTGGTGGCCCACGCCTTTAATCCCAGCACTCGGGAGGCAGAGACAGGCGGATTTCTGAGTTCGAGGCCGGGCCTGGTCTACAAAGTGAGTTCCAGGACAGCCAGGGCTATACAGAGAAACCCTGTCTCGAAAAACCAAAAAAAAAAAAAAAGAATTCTTTTAAATAAAAAGTATGGTTTCAATCTGAAAAAAAAAAAGAATCACCATGGATACGTGTGGATATGTATCTGTAGAATTGTCTGCAAGGGAGCTTCTAGACTCGCAGAGGTTATTTGAGGCGAGGAAACACACCCTTAACATGGGCTGGGATGGGCTGGTGAGATGGCTCAGCGGGTAAGAGCACCCTACTGCTCTTCTGAAGCATCCACATGGTGCCTCACAACCATCTGTAACGAGATCTGGCGCCCTCTTCTGGAGTGTCTGAGGACAGCTACAGTGTACTTACATATAATAAATAAAATAAATCTTTAAAAAAAAAAACAAAAAACAAAAAACAAAACAAAACAAAAAAAAACATGGGCTGGGATGCCAGACAGAATGAGTTGAGTACTCTCATCCATCACTGTGATCTTCTGACTGCATGGACGATGAGATCAGCTGCCTCCCTAGCCTTGCCTGCTGTTGTGTCATTCCCATGCCGTTCGTTCCCCCACTGTAATGGACTGCACCCCCTCGAACTGTAAGCCAAGATAAAACTTTCCTTCCTGAAGTTGCTTCTCATCAGGTCTTCAGTCACAGCAACAGGGACAGTCATTAGCACATGCACCGGGTGCTGGTATAACAGCATTATAAACAGAACAGATACAAAGACTGATCTCAACACAGGGACAGTGGGTGACTCCCATTCCCCATTCTCATGGAGCAGAACAATCGGATGGAATTTGATGAAGTGGAAGCAACATGGAACAGCGCAATCAGTGAAATGAATAATCATTTCTTCAAAAGGACAAGGATGGTGAGTCCTCAGACCAACAAATGAAAGGAAAGAAAAAGAGATTAACATTCAATTAATATAATTAGAAACAAAAATGGAGACATTGCAATAGACACCAATCAAGGTCAGGGCATTTTGAAACCCTATATTCAAATATACTAAAAAACATAGAAGAAATTGATAAATTTCTAGACATGTATGATCTACCAAATTTAAACCAAGACAATATAAGTAACAACAACAACAACAAAAAACCTGTTAAATTGATAAACAATTTCAACAAAACAGAAGCATGCAACGAAATCAATAAACAAAAAACCTGTAGCTTTTATAGGTACCAATAACAAACATTCTAAGATATAAATCAGGAAAAGAATCTCATTTTCAACTGTTTCAAAAATAATGAACTGCATACTAATAAACCTAACCAAGGAAGTGAAAGATATTCAGAGTGAAAATTTAGAACTTAGATGCATGAGAAGAAAAAAGACACTGCGCATGGGTTGGCAAAACTGTATCATGAAAATGGCTGTACTATCCAAAGTGATCTGTGCACTCAGTGTAATCATCCCCATCCAAATACCAGCGTGGAGTGCCTCTACATGCAGAGCAGGCCATCTATGGCTGCTGATAAAGAGATTCAGCCTTGTCCAGGGAAGAGCCCATCCACAGGCTACCCAGCCCTAGGTACCCCGGTGGTCACGTAGCAACACTAAATGGACTCAGTAAGGTGTGTGTGTGTGTGTGTGTGTGTGTGTGTGTGTGTGTGTGTGTCCATCTGGGTTAAATCATAATAGTGAAGCAAAGGCCAAGAGGGTCCTTAGGAGGGATTGAGAAGGGAGCTGGAAGGAGGAGAGGGGACTAGGAATGAGTTAAATGCAGTACTTGAAATTCTGAAAAGAACAAATTGTCAAGTCTTAATGGTGAATGCCTTTGACCCCAGCACTCAGGAGGCAAAGGCAAGTGGATCTCTGTGAGTTCAAGGTCATCTGTTCTACAGAGCTAATTCCAGAACAGCCAAGGTTACCTACACACACACACACACACACACACACACACACACACACACGTCTTGAGGCTGGAGAGATGTTTCAGTGGTTAAGAGCATTGACTGCTCTTCCAGGGGTCCTGAGTTCAAATCCCAGAATCCACATGGTGGCTCACTACCATCTATAATGGAATCCAATGCCCTCTTCTGGTATGTCTGAAGACAGCTACAGTGCACTCATATACGTAAAATAAAGAAATCTTTAAAAAAAAAAAAAAAAAAAAACCACCTGTTTTAAAAAAACAAAAACAGAGTAATTAATTTTAAATTTTAAATTTTAATAGCATTCTTTACAGAAACACAAAAAAAGCAATCTTAAAAATCATATGCAATCATAAAAGACCTCGATGAACAAAGCAGTCCCAGACACCCTCCCCCTTCCCCTGGAAAAAATAGGGCTGGAAGCATCACATTATCCTACAAACACATCATTTGCTTTTTAAAATCCGATATATCAATTGATTGCTAGAAAAATGAAATAAAATAGAAAATCCAGAATTAAACCTATATGGCAATAAACAACTGATTTTAACAGATACCAAGGACAAGTATTTCAATAAATAGTCCTGAAAAAATAGACACTCATATGTAAAAGGATGAAGCTAGATCCCTCACACCCTGTATAGAAGGCAATTTAAAATGGATCATAGACCTTAATGTAAAACCCAAAACTCCAAACCTGTTAGGGAAAGGCAGACATAGCAAGGACCCTCTAAAAGGGCCCCCAGGGTGAGCAAGGTGGCTCAGGAGGTTCAAGTAGCACTTGCATCGGAAGCCTGACTGCCTAAGCTTGGGTTCCAGAACCCACAGAGGGGTGCAAAAAGAGAACTAACTCACAAAACTGTCCTCTGATCTTCACACACTTGCAGTGTGTGGCACAGGCATGCATACACACACGGGGGGGGGGGGCACAGAGAGATAGAGAGAGGGAGAGATTTCATTTCTAAAGTTCTTTCATCTTTCCTGAAATGTTGCCATTCTTCTTTCAATGCATTCTGAATTGTCTTCGATGCATATGAGTTGTGGGGGTTTTATTAAGAACTCTATTAGAGAACCAGGAAGGTTGCTCGGGGGTTAAAGCATTTGCCCTAAATACATGAGAACCGGAGTTTGAATCCCCAGACATCAGGCAATGCCAGTGAACATGGTGGCCCATCTGTAGTTCCAGCCTCAGAAAATGGAAATGGGACCTTTTGGAGTAAGCTGGCTGTAAGATAAGCCAGACTGGTAACATCTGAGTTTCACTTAGAGCCCTCGCCTCAATGAATGTGGTGGAAGGACCATTGAGGGTGATTCCCAGTATCAGTTTCTGGCCTCCATGCACACTCATGCACACATACATAACTCTGCCTCTCTCAGCTTCCCAGCAAAGCACTCTGTGCACAGAAGGATACCTTCCTGACAAGAAGAAAAACAACCAGCTTGACTTCTTAAAGCATTTTAAAACATCACTGTTGAGTGGGCACCCATTGGTAAGGGTGCAGAACTGAGTGAAAATAGCTGACATGCCAGCCACTGGTGCAGCCACTATGACATCAGCGCAGAGGTTCGTGATCCAGCTATCGCCATTCATCATTCATGAGCACGTACCCAAAGAGCCCTGTACCCCACTACCGAGACGCCTGCTCATCGTTGCTGCTCTATTCACAGTAACTGGGAAGCAGTCTAGGTGTCCATCAACAATGAATAACTGAGTGATGAAAATGTAGTATATTTGTATGAGGGACTATTGTTCAATCATTAAGAAAAGCAAAATTATGAGATATGAAGATAAACGGAGCTGGAAACCGTCTTTCTCAGGAAGGTAACCCAAACCCGGAATGACAAACACTGTGTGTTTCCTCTCAAATGTGGATGTTAGCTTTCTATATTCATATATGGGTGTTTCATTTGGAATACCCATAGAGATCAGGACCCAGTAAGGGGCCATGGGGAGAAGTGGGGCCTCCAGGCTGGAAAGGAAGTGACCCTCACCCTCGTAGTCTGTCACAGAACTGCACCTTATGGTGTCCCAGAACATGAGCATTAGGAAGAATGGAGACTTGTCTGGTCTCTGCTCACAGGATGACCACAATCTCTTCAAAGGAAAGTAAGCAGGACCTGGTGATTTGGGGTGGGAAACCTGGCTCTCCATTCCTGAGAAGAATGAACCTTTGAAAGAAAGAACTAACATAGTTCTCTGTAGAGAACTCGAGGAACCACCACAAGGAGCTCAACTTCTTGCCAAAAGTCCAGACAATGTCGTAAGACTTACTGAAAAACCAGAATTAGCAGATAAATTAGACATGGTTTGGACAGTGTGAGGTGGTTCTGTTTACAAGGGAGTGATGAATCAGCCAGGTCACCTCAGATTGTGACAGGATCATACAGGAATATGAAAGTAACACATCCCCCACCCCCCAGAAATGTACTTTGAGAGATATAAACGATACCCAGGTGACCTCTTTGAGGTCTAGAAGGAAAAGGGCCTTGAGTATAAATTTGAAGTCTATAAAAAGAGCTAACAAAAGAAGCCCTGGACTTCAAGTTGTTCTGTTTCTCTTCAATCATGTAAAATTTTTTTGTTTTGTTTTGTTTTGTTTTTGTTTTTTGTTTTTTTTTTTACAACACATGGGACTTGTGTTGGCTTTAGATCTGCGAGTATTTGACATGTTTGTTTCATGGCACCAGAGATGGAACCTGGGGGCCCAGTGCATGCTGGGAAAATACTGATGAGCCACCCATCCCAGCATAATTCTGCATAATTCTAAACAATATCTCTTTGTTTCCGGTTAATCTAACTGGGTTATATTAAATAAGCTTTAATAAATAAATAACCCTTTGGCTCATTTGGAGTTGCTACTTTTTCTCCGTCGGGAAGGAGGATTCCTGCTTCCTCTGCCTCTGCCATCACGCGTCGCCCTCCTAAATAATGTCCCTTTCATCCTACCCTGAACTTGGCCTGGCCCTGCTTAGACATCACAACAGCTGCCGGCAGCACAGACTTCAGGAAAGGCAGCAGCCTCTGCCTCCCAGACCTACCAGAGTCCACCCCCAACCCCCGTGAATCTGAGCTGTCTGAGATGAAATGGGGTAATTACAAGGAAGCAGTGAATGCGATCCAGCGGTGGGGACCCCAAGGTAGTTGCCTTGTCCGCTTAAAATTCTTGAAAGCACTGAGAAGAGTCACTCGGAAAGGGAGAGAAATGGCCTTTAAAAGGTGATGTCAGGGCTTCACCATGTGTTCTTGGCTGGTCAGACTCAGGGTTAGGATTTGGAGGCGCTGTGGGAGTATCCGTTCACTACTCTCCCCTAATCCTCTCAAATCGCCCGGCTCTACAGCTGTTGGTGCACCAGATAAACTATTTGTTCAATTATTCTTGGCCGGGATGGGGCGGCTGGCCTCAAAGGCTATGAGCTTCATAATTCCGGCTACTTCAATCAGCCAGGCCCTCCCCGGGCTGCCCACGGGAGACAGGGCCTGTTTGAAGCCAGGGCACTGGGTTCGTCTTCTTTCCACCCTTTTCATCTCCACGCAGACAGCGGGGCGCGGGCACCTCCCGGTGGACGCCGGCAAGGAACAGCATCAGCCGTGGGCCCCGTGCCAATGCACAGAATCAAGGCGATAAAATAATTACAAATGAAAGGGAGATTAGTGAGCACTGTGGAGACAAATGCTTCCAAAATGGTTCTAGAAATCTCCTCGGCGTGTTCTCAAAGGGGACTTCGCTGCAGCTGCCATCTCCATGGTGATCGGGCAGCAGATGCTGGGCCAGGAGCACTCTGGACACTTGTCAGAGCCACCCAACACCAGCCCGGGAGGGAGACGTAGGCCGGTCACCTTGGCATCGCGGAAATGCACCGGCCGTGAGCACAAATTTATTTTCCCACTTTTAGTGCCCCTCCCTCTCTCTTGGCCTCTGCAGAGTCCCCCTAATAAGTGGGTGACAGCTGCCGAGAGACTGGTCCTGTCTGGCAGTTGTTCTGAGAAGTACTCCAGGGGAGTTGAAGCCTCGCGTGGCTAAAATGGCCTTTGCAGCCAAGATGTTCTCTTGCCAGTCTGTTAATTTTTCCTCAAAACTTTAGTTTGATGTTTTGTGAGACTGAGTCTATACTGACAAACGCTTTGGGATGAACTCTTCTTTCTGGCCCGCTGTCTCCATTACCTTCCTCAGATCTCCTCTGATAAAGGAAATCTAAGCCACAGCCATTGACAGTTGTCAAATGGTAAGTCACCACCAGCTACCAAGCCACACGCTGTAGCAAGAACTCTAGAACAGGTAAGGAGGCCTCTCCACTTAAGGGGACAGAAAGTCTAAAATGAGGCCAGGCATGGTCTATAGGATATCTTTTTCAGAGCTGGCAGCCAGGTACCTCAGCAGTAGCACAAGCGAGGGATGTGAACATATTTATAATTAGCAAGTCTAAATATGCAGCACATGGCCCAGATTGAAATAGTTAATTTGTTGGATAGTGGGATGCTGAACCCCCCCCAACCCAAAATTCCAAAATATCAAATGCTCTCTAATCCAAATGTGGACATCATCATGATGCCCCAAGTGGAAAACCTTACACCTGACCTCGTGGTTTTTTTGTTTGTTTGTTTGTTTGTTTGTTTGTTTGTTTGTTTTTTGGTTTTTCGAGACAGGGTTTCTCTATATAGCCCTGGCTGTCCTGGCACTCACTTTGTAGGCCAGGCTGGCCTCGAACTCAGAAATCCACCTGCCTCTGCCTCCCAAGTGCTGGGATTAAAGGCGAGCGCCACCTGACCTCGTGCTCTTATCAGGAAAGTCCGGGCTCCACACACAAAGAATGCTTAAATTGTGTGAACTATGCTGACACCGCGATGTTACAGAAATACGGAGGAGCAGATACTGAAAATGAATAGAAAATCCGCATTCTACCGCACTGCACTCAAGCAACTCAGAGTCTAGCTGACGGGTGTTGAAAGAACGCCACCAGGAGTGCTGCAGAGACTTCAACAACTGGCAGGAACAACCAAGTGTCCAGGTGGTTTCCACTGAGGTTGAACGTGCCTGAATGCACTTGTGCAAAGAAAGCTTCAAAGTTCTCCTGCAAGTTTCAAATGGATCTGAATCAAAACTGAGAGAACAACAGGCTCAAAGTGAGAAAAAGACACGGAGAGCCGAAGAAATGCACATGCACGGGCTGGCTGACTGACTGACCACTTACAGACACAGCTCCGTGCATGCCCGCTCCCCCGGGGAGACTGAGGGCTGCCAAGGTCTGGGGCTTTGTCTCTGGGTTAACGACTTTCTCCAACTTCCTTTAAAAGGAGCCAACTTTCAGATAGAATTATACACAGAATGGCGATAGCCAAGTCCCAATCAAAATGAACGTGGTCTGAGTAGAACAGGTTGATTCAATGTTATCTTTCCTCAAGAACAACCGCTTCAACATCCTACAGTGGGTTGGAAGTCTCCTGTTGGCAGAGCTTAAATTCCCTGCCTAGGCGCTTGTGAGCCTGTGGCGGCAGTGCGTTTCCTTGATTTTATATCCTCCCTGTTAAGATCATGAGAAAGCCACGCCCACCCACCCACCCCTGCTTCCGCTGCTGTTGGGTAGCTGTTTCCTCCAAGAAGGGCTTGATTATGGCCTTTCTGAATCAGAGCAGCTTAGATGACCTGCGTAAGTCTGTCACTTATCAGAATCAGGGCTCCAAAGCCTTCACAAAATTCCCACATACTCCTTCCTTCTCCTAGGTTACAAAGAGGCAGACAATCACTATGGTGGAACTCTCCGGTAGTGTAGGCTTCCCAGACATCACCTGGGGGAACTGTTTAGTAGTGGAGCTACCCATAAGTCATGGAGGAAACTCTCCAGTGGAGTAGCCTCCCAGACATCACCCAGGAGGACTCCTTAGTTGTATAGCTAGCTACCCATATGTCACACAGGAGACTCTTCAGTGGTGGATACCCATACTGTGCTCACAGCACTTCTTGTGGTATGGTGGCTTTGAGACACTCATTCTCTTTAAAGTAACTCCAATAACTTATTGGTTTACTAAGCTGAGCTTTTCTCTAGTCAGTTCTTTCTTTAGTCTGTCAGTACCCGCCTATCTAGGGCAAATAGATACTTTTTTACACCCCCGAGAAAAGTCATGGAATAGTTATCACCCTTAGCTCCTGTCCCTCCATCAGTTTCTCACTGAAATCACGCACTTGCTTGGCCCGTTCAAAGCCCGCTGGCTCAGCACTGCCAAGTACAAGGTCCTATCCCAGGAAACTTCTCTAAGTTCGCAGATCAAGCCATCAAGTACGGAGCCCACAGAGCCTCTGCCCTAGGTCCATACTGTACCAGTGGGGCCAAAACCTATAAAGGGCATCTAAATTCACAACACTTAGCTTGAACCACTTCAAAGCTAAAGACAGAGCCAGGAGAAGAAAATTCCAGGGTTGTGTGTTTATGGCTGTGGGGTGCATGGCCTGGAGCAGTTTCCCCCCAAGATTGAAACAGTCAGTCTAAAGGGAAGTTCTTCAAGACAAAAGGTTAACATCTCAAAACAGCTTCGGTGAGTCCCTGAAACTGACCAGATTCACTATCCCAACCGGATATATAAGCAGTAAACACCATTGAGAGTCACTCTCGGCCAATCCCAGCCCCACCTGGGAGAAGCAGAGACCAGCCCAACTTTCGAGAAGAAACCAAGACCGGAGTGTCTTCCTGGAAGAGGCTTGAGCCAGCTGAGGCACCTGGAACGAGCTCTCTCCAACCTGTTAAGCTGCCTGTATAGAGTATTCAGTGTGCTCCAGGGTCTCAGCTGTGTGAGCTGTCACCCATGCTGGGGTGGGCCTTGGTAATGCAGCTGTCTGAGTCATTTCTGCTCCCTGTAAGTAAGCCCTCGCCATACTTTTCTAAGTGACCCCAATAAAACTCATTGGTTGACCAAGCTGGACTTCAGTACTTTGGTCTGTCATGAGCTCCCTGTTTGGGTAAGTAAACGTATGTGTTGGGTCTCCCCAGGGGAAGTCTCGTACAACAATGTATAACAGCGGTGTGTCTTCTGAAGTGTCAATCCTCTCTCTCTGAGGTCTGGAGACACGTGTCTATTTGCTATCAGGCTGGCATATGTATAGTGCCTTGGACTTAATAGACTTCTGAGGAGAGGCAAGCCCAGCTCCAGGGAATGGAGTTTAACCTCACTCGAGTCCTCTGCAGCTACGGGGACAGAAGAGGCATTGCAGACTTGGGGCAGGGGAAGCCATCCCACATTTGCTCTGGGAATAGTTATTCAGCAGAATGAAACAGCCCCTGACCCTTGGCCTCTCTGCTTGCAGTTAGAAAAGGTAGTGATGGCCTAAGCTCACACGGGATCTACCTATGAGACACACCCGGAAGCTCAGTGGTAGAAGTGGTGCTTGCCATATTGACACAGAAGTAAAAGCGGGCCAGGGAGTTATCGTTGTCAGGGTGGAAAAGTCGTAAATCTCTTCTCCACATTCCGCCTCCTTTTGGTGGCACATCAAGTTCTGACTTTTTCATGGTGCCTTCCTTCTCTAGCTGGCCGCTGCCCACCATGCTCTAAAGGTGCTGAGGTGGCATCCCATGCTGTCCAATCTACCTTCTTCTTCAGCTTAAGCATTTGGCCACTGGCTCCACATCATATCACAAATCCTTGAGAACAGAGACCGTACCTCATCTTCGTCAGTATCTGGTGTCACCTGTGACAGCAGTAGATTTCCATGCTTGTAAAATGAATAGAAACTGTATCAAAGGCTGGGAGAGGAGAGGAAGAGGGGACCAGCAACTCCCTGATGGCCGAGCTCTTACCTAAATGCCAAGTGCTGTTGGAAGCACCTGAGGCACTTATCTCATTTCACAATCATCTCTTGAGGTGACCTGTGTTACAAAAGGGGTGATTTAACTGCGGGCATAAAGTGAACTTCTTAATGTCATGCCTCAGCCAAAAGTCAAGGCCAGGATTTGAACCCAGGAAGCTTCCAGCCCGTGCTCCGCCATATGTCCGACTGCTGCAGAGGGAAAGCTGTCCCTTGTGAGTAGGAAGAAATGAGGATAAAGAATCTCAGGGGAAGAACGTGTACACTTACTTAGAAAAAAAAAGACACTCTTTACCCAAGTCTGTTCTCATGGCCCAGCCGCACCTTCAGCATAAGGACAGTATGACTGCCACTGACTGAGCCCAGCTCTGCCCCCAGTTACTGACAAGTTAGTGCCACGCTGCCTGCAATGCCACACACTCTCCTCCCTGCTCTCAGTGGGATGTCCTGCCTCTGTGTGAATTGGAAAAAGGTGTGAGACAGATAGGAAGTGTGTGTGTGCCTGTGGAGAGTATCCCCAGATCAGAATTTCTTGTAGGGGTGGACCCCCAGGCAAGCTGTGAACCCACTTGACAAGAGAACTCTCTGTGACCTAAGCAAGCTAAACACCCCCAAGTTAAGTATCCTGCTGTGTGTGTCCCTTCTCACTGAAAGCTTGTCTTGACATTTGTTGTAGCTCTAACTTAAAAGAAGATATTTGAGGTACCAGAATCTCAGACCTACGAATGCAACCCAAGTCACCCGAATCCACCACTCTGCAAGAACCAACCTGTTGGTAGGTGTGGTGGGATGTGTCTATAATCCCAGCATGGAAAAGGTAATGCAGAGGGGTCATGAGTTCAAGACAAGCCTGGACCATATGACTAAACCCTGCCTCCAGACCAAGAAAGGCAGACAAAAAAAAGTAAGAGGGAAAAAGAAAGATGGGAGGCAGAGAGTTCAACACACAACGCCAGTAAAACTTCTGGTAGGGAAAGGAGGGACGGTTTTATTAAATAGCAACCGTGTATGTGTGTGTGTGTGTGTGTGTGTGTGAGAGAGAGAGAGAGAGAGAGAGAGAGAGAGAGAGAGAGAGAGAGAGAGAGAGAGATCGAAAGGCATCAGAACAATTCCTTTATTATAATAAGATGTCAATACAGCTCAAAAATTTAAAATGATGTGCATTTTTATCCTCTCTCCACCCGACTCAGCAAATACCTGTGGAGTGGAGTGTGTCTGCTGTGGGCTAAGTTTTGTTCTTCAGGCTGTATACTAAAGACAAACATTAAAGTGAGTGAGCCTTGGCGAAAAGAGAATTTATAGGTAGATTTAGCCAGATGACAGAAAAATAATTGCATACAGTAGTATAAGGTTCAGATGCATGGGACTGATGTCTATAAAGGAACTTTGCAGGGAAGGTATGTATCTATATCTACACTGTAACAGAATAGTATAGTGCAGTACAGTACTGTAGGGTATTCTCAACAAACTTACAGGGTTGGCTTTCCTGCCCACACTCCATGACTGAGAAGCAGCCCCAGTGAGCACAGAACCTACCTGCCAGTACTATGCTCTTCTCGTTCTATAACCCAGGCTGTTGTCAGGGCCCACGCACGCTTCAAAAGGTGTCAGAGTGAGTCTGCGACTGTGGCGTTTTCCTCCTTCCTGCCCTTCTTCTATCTCTCTACAAGAGGGGCAGAGACCTGGTGTGTTCTGGAAGAAAATCCTATCACGCATGACACGTCTGCTATAAGATGTGATTTAGCCATGGAGGACAGTGGCTGTGGGGCTCTGCTTACAGAAGGTATCTCTGGCTGTCAATCTTGTGAAAGCAGAAAACAAAATAGTGGCCACTGGAGCCTTTGGAAAAGGGAAACGGGGACTTGCCAACAAGTGTAAGGTTGTATGTGGCTACAGAAGATGGATAAGTGCTGAATATCTGTCCACCTGTAACACCTAAGGTTTTAAGATATGGTCCTGTGCACTCAAAAACATGTTATAAGGGTGGATCTCATCTTGGTGTTTTTATCACACACACAAAATGACAAGCATAAGGAAACTTGGGGAGATGGTGGATGTGGCATTTACCTTTACTATGGAGATGGTTCATATGTAACAAATGTCCAAGCTCACAGATCTATGTGCAAGTTTTCATATCAGTTACACCGCAATAAGCCTATTTAAAAGGTAGCATTCGCTTAGACTCGTCTCCATTCTGACCCAGTTCACATCTAGTCCTGTTTGAAGAATTTTCCCCCTCTTCTCTCCTGCCCTTGGGAAATTAGCTTCCCAGTCAAAACCCTATGGAGGTAAACAGAGGGCCTCCTGCATACTCCCTGGTCCTAGCTAGAGTGGCTTGAAGAAGGAGGATGCTGTCAGCCTGTCTCCACCCAGACCCAGATGGAGGACAGCTTTAGATAAAATATCCTGAATTTTACGTTTCATTTCACAGGCTTCCATCATCCACTGAGGCCAGTGCAGCCTACACTTCACTGAGGTAAGTGAATTCAGGCAAGCTATGACTTTCTATTGCTAATTTACTTCGCTTAGCATAATGTATCCCACGTTTATCTAAACAACGTGAGCAATTCATGCTAGCCCTGGATGGCATGTTCAGAGACTACATCTCTGCATCTCAGCTGCAGTCTTGGCGCTGACAGACAAATCCCAGGGTGGAGCGGGGACGCCCCCGTTGTTCATTGTGTTTAGCTTCTTCGGAACGCCCTTCATGCCTGCTTTTCCAAGGTCTGGCACCCTCTCTCACCTCTGAGAATGGAAAAAGACTAAGAAACTAGGATATGATACCATTGTGAAATGATCTTGAACTGGGGTGTGTGGGATCAAAGACATACCTCAGTGGACCAGAGGATGAAGGGATGAAGAGCTCCTTCAACTTCCCACTGGCTGCTGCAGGAGAGCCTAGCACAGGCTGTAGGAAGTGCCTCGTGGACTAAACCCACGCGCTTAGGAAACTAGGTGTTTAGAGTCCCGGGAGATGAAGCCGTGTGTCCCTGAACAGAGGAAAGGAATATGCTGGCTTTCATTTCCTAATCAGTCAGGATCTGGCAACTAATTATCCAGGTGCATCAAGCACCCCCTGGTGGTCATAGGAGGTGTTTCCCAGTACAAAAGTGTGTAAACAGCACCATCTACAGTTCATAACATATTGCTGCCTTGCCAAGGAAATTCAATTTGCTCCCTTTCATTGGGTACCTGTGAAACAAAACAAGGGTGAAAATAAAACGCAACTCTTTAATAATGAGTGTTCCGTCTCGTACTGAGGTATAAACGTTGGGCCTCGAGTGGCCACCAACAAAGCGTGGATTCTCAAGTTAAACGACTGAAATCTGGTTGTAACTTTTTGAGCGTAGGAAAGTTAATACGGCAAAACTTTGGGGATTTCTTTTTTTAATCTGTAAAGAAGGTTTTGTGTTTACTTGCAGCACTGAACCAAAGTTTAAATAAAATAATACACATAGATAAAATCAAATATGTATAAAGTAAATTGGTATAATAAATAGGCTTTAAATTACAATAAAATTTTCACCCAGAAAAGGGGGGGGGGGTTAAAGTAGTAAAC
Organism: Mus minutoides; assembly: GCA_902729485.2. Classification (NCBI taxonomy): domain Eukaryota; kingdom Metazoa; phylum Chordata; class Mammalia; order Rodentia; family Muridae; genus Mus; species Mus minutoides. The sequence goes on along the minus strand of CACVCL010020404.1, from coordinate 8,824 downwards.
TATTTCTGACATGAGTTTGTCAAATGAAAAATAAGAACTCTGTAAAGTTTTTTTTAATAATAGCCTTTCCTCTCTCTAGAATGATTGAGTCTGACCGTCCTTCAAAAGATGATCTACCCCTTGGGTGCAAGGCCCTGAAACAAACTTCTGCCATATAGTTGCTGCACAAGCTATGGCTACCCTTCCCTTAGCGAGAACTACAAGCCATTACAGAACCTTCTGCAATGTAAAAAAAAAAGAGTTAATAATTCTTGGTTTATGTGCATGAGTGTCTTACCTGCATGTATGTATGTGCACTGCATGTGTGGCTGGTGGCTGCAGAGGTACCCTGGGACTGGTGTTAAGGATGGCTGTCAGCTGCCATGTGGAAGCAGAAGTGAACCCTGGTCTTCTGCAAGAACAACTGAAGGTCCTGCCTCAAGGCAGAGTACACTCCTCCCGGAAAGCCTTCAGACTCCACATGCAAGATCAGCCCTGCCTAGTGTCCACCCTGACTGAGCCCCGACGAATTTGGAAGCCAAGTTCTCAAAATATTTCTTACCCACCCACCCCCACACACACACACAAACCACACAGAGCCATCCATCAATATGAGGGAGGAATTAGTTCCAGGACCCTCTGGCAGTAAGTATGGTTACCCAAGCCCAGAGACGCTCGGGTCCCTTCTGTTGGTCGCATGCGGTCTGTGCCTGCTTCCCATGAACTTCATCTCTGAATTATCTAATGCAATGTAAATGCTATTAGATAGTTTTGTACTGTAATACAACACGTAATACAGTGTAAATGCTATTAAGTAGTGTTTACACTGAATCGTTTAGAGAACAACAGCAAGGAGAGCAGCCTGTGCGTGTTCAATACAAATGTGATTTATCCCAAATACTTCGGGTCCATGGTTCATTGACTCCATGAATGCAGAGCCACAGAAGCAAAGGGGTGGCTGAACATGTACATATAGATGCTTTACTGATTCTGTTTCTCTGTGTGTATCTATCTCCTATGCTACATCTTTGTTTAACACACCACTCTGGGGGGTGGGGGATTAACTCCTAGTGCCCTCATTCACTTTGATTGTCGACTTGACACAAGCGAAATTCATCTGAGAGGAAAGGTTCCATAGAGGAATTACACAGATCAGAATGGCCTGTGAGCACATCTGGGGGCTGGGGTTGTCATAATTACAAATTGATACAGGATTCCTGGCCCACTATAAACAGCTACACCCCTAGGCAGACGGCCCTGGAGGTGACAAGAAAGCTAACTAAGGAACGCAAGACATGGCTCAGAGGTTAAGGCTGCTTGCTACTCTTACAGAGGACCTGAGTTTAGTGTCCAGGACCCTTATTGGATGGCTCACAACTGCCCTTAGCTCCAGCTTCAGGGGATCTGATGACTTTTTCTGGCCTCTACAGTCACCAGGCACTTATGTGGTCACGCACATGCACACACATATAAACACACACACACATATACACACATGCACTCAATGCAAACAAATTAATCTTTCTTTAAAGAAACAGAAGCACAGCCTGTGAATGAGCCAGCAAGTGTGTTCCATCAGGCTCCCCCGACTTTCCTCAATGACGGACTATAAGCTGGAAGTGTAAGCCAAATAGATTCTTTCTTCCCTGTTATTTTTCACCATGGCATTTGTCACAGCAACAGAAATCAAACTAGAAACACCTGAGGATTCTGGTCAGATAAGTTGCTCTCTGGGAACAGGAGCTGGCACATCTGGGGCAGGGTCCATGGCCTAGGAAGATGGGGTTGCTTTTCCCTTATTAGCTTTGGAACTTCAGAGACAGGGTGTTTGTCTTCAGCCTTTTGAAAAGCATAGCTCCTAAGAGGAGGAAACTAGAAATGACTCTTCTTAGTCATCTGATAAGACAGTAATTAGCACTGCAGGTTGGCAAGGACAGACCTGGGCAGTGAGGCAAAAGGCAGGTAAGATAGACAAGGGCCAGAGATAGGCTAGCTCTTTTCCCAGGAGGGCCAGGCTTCAGATGAAGCAGGAATTTGCACTTAAATTGAGGCTGGATCCCATGCAGGAATTCCAGGTATGGCATGTTGGTGATAAGCTCTGTGTCTTTGCTTGGGGAGTCAGGGAATGTTCTGCCAGAGCTCTTTAAACAGAAATACAAGTTGACCGCATGCAGAGCCCATAGCAGAACGGAAAGCCTCAGCTTGTCTGGCCTTCCAGGACAGGCCTTCCTCTTCCTGGGAACTCCATTCACAGACTGTAACCTCAGTGAGACAGAGACTCCCCACGCCATAGAGTGACACAGCACTGGTGCCCAAGAGCTATGAATTCTGACACACAGCATGAAAAAATGTCCCCCAGCGGTCCCAGAAACACTGCTCACAGACTTCAGACAGTCTCGGAGACTCTTCAAGAGAACAGGGTATAAAAGACAGTGAACCTGTGACACTGTGACCACCTATGAAGCTGCTAGCAGTGGTAGGAGGTCACCTGATGAGACGGAATCCAGATCACCACGTCCCTCACGTCCACTCCCTATATTCATCTGCCATCTTATCAAAGGCTGCATCAGCTAGTCCCAAGTCCTGCCAGGCTGTGTTGATCTTTAAAAACAAGTCTCCCCTTCATTTTTATTTGATGTGTGTAGCTGTTTGTGTGCATGTATGCCTGTGCGCTATATGCATCAAGGGCCAGCAAGAGGCCAGAGAGAGCAGCACCAGATCCCCAAGATTTGAGTTAGAAAACATTCTGTGAGCTGCCAGGTGGGAGTTGGGAATCAAACCCAGGTCCTCTGAAACAGTAACTGGTGCTCTTAGCTACAGATCCATCCCTCCCATCCCAAGAAAATGCTCTTTAAACAACATAACAAACACCTTTAATATTCCCAATAACCCACGCCTTTACCTACCCTTCCATGCCTCTCCCCCACCCCTCTACTTTATATTCCTTCACTTACTACACTTGCCTCAAGGCTTCCCTCCAACCTACACTCACCTCTCAGCCTTTATCCTCCTTCGTCCCGGCTTCCCTGCACCAACACTGAGTACATAGCAGAACCAACGCAGGTCTAAATTCCTGCAACTCAGTATCTCGTGACTTCCTACTTGCCCCAAGCTCCTGAAAGACCCAGGTCTTGTGTGTTTAGCCTGGAATATGTGTGAAAAATTAGGGAACTAGTAAAGAGCTGGTGGGAGTATGTTCAGGATACAAAGATACAGGAGTAGGGATAGTAGACAACAGGACAGTAGATGACAGGACAGTAGACGACAGGACAGTAGACTACAGGACAGTAGACGACAGGACAGTAGACTACAGGACAGTAGACGACAGGACAGTGGACGACAGGACAGTAGACAACAGGACAGTAGACAACAGGACAGTAGACGACAGGACAGTGGACGACAGAACAGTAGACTACAGGACAGTAGACGACAGGACAGTAGACAACAGGACAGTAGACAACAGGACAGTGGACGACAGAACAGTAGACTACAGGACAGTAGACGACAGGGACTACAGGACAGTAGACGACAGGATAGTAGACTACAGGACAGTAGACGACAGGACAGTGGACGACAGGACAGTGGACGACAGGACAGTGGACGACAGGACAGTGGACGACAGGACAGTAGACGACAGGACAGTAGACGACAGGACAGTGGACGACAGGACAGTGGACGACAGGACAGTGGACTACAGGACAGTAGACGACAGGACAGTGGACGACAGGACAGTGGACGACAGGACAGTGGACGACAGGACAGTAGACTACAGGTAGTGGTGTGATGGGGATCCAGGAATAGGGGGGTAGGGAAGGTTTAGCCAAAATGAAGGGTTCATGAAGAAGCTACCTGGAAAATCAGTCATCATCAACTCAAGTTAGAAACATAATCAAAGATGATAGTGGATCACGTAATATGAAAGGCTGGGGGTGCAGAATACGGGGAGCTAAGGTTTAAGGCAAGGTAATGGGTTAGTAAGGAAAATAAAGGGTAGGGGACAGGATAGCCAATCCTAAGGATACAAGAAGAAACCTTGTGAAGTCCCACAGGTTCGTCAGCTGAAGTATTTTTAAAGGAATTTGAAGAGAAGTGTCCCATATGAGTGAACAATGCTGCTCCCAGAAGACATGGCTACTCAACAAAACCGCAGGACCACGCACACGTTAGATCCGTTTGAGTTACTGGTCAGGGAGGCCCAGAGACTTGTAGGCGTTGCTTGTGTTTGCCCAGCTTAACTACTGGCTAGTAAGACTATTTACTGAAGACATCACACGCTTCACGAAAAGAACAATCAATCTTGAACTAGCCAGAAAATCTCTCTCCTTGCTGGCCTGCTTTTATAGCGATGGAAAGTTAGGCAGGCTTCCTGGAGGGAGGAAAAACATCAGTGACTAGCCAGCACTGGATCCTTCACGCTCCAATAATGACCTGCCAGACAAGATGTCCTACTGGTGCAATTTGGTATGACTGTTTATGGTGGCAACCACCTGCTTTCTTGAATGATTTTGAGATCCGCTCCACAGGAGGGGATTCATGCCTGATAATGTAAACATGGTCAAAATCTATGACTAGGGAAGCTAGGAGCTCCGGGGAGCATCTGTTGATGCTGTATTGCTAAATGATGATGCTGTCAAACTGTTTTCTGAATATTTATGTTTCCACCCATAGACTCATACTGCTCTCTCTCAACCTTGCTCAGAGGGGATTCTTTCTGCACAGGGTGGCGGTTAATGCAGAGACTCTTAACTGTTCAAAGTTTTGAGACTAAGCTATTGCGAGTACTCAGCCATAAATGGAAGAGCAATATCAGATCTACTCCCTGCAGGCTCAGGAAAGGGGAGCAGAAAGAAAGAGAAGGACAGAGGCTAAGGAGGAGTGCTGACACTGGCTAGCCTCTGCACGTGGCATGGCTGCTACCTGAACTCACAGCAGAGGTGGCTGCCCACACAAGACCTCCACATAATCAAAAGAGCTGGATAGATGGAGGGGGCTGGATAGATGGCTCGGCACTTACAATCACTGGCTGCTATTTCAGAGGACCTGGGTTCAATGCCCAGCACCTACATGTTAGCTCACAACCATCTGCAGCTTCCTTCTAAGGGGTCTTTGTGGGCTGGCACCAGGCATGCACCAGGATAGCTGTATACAAAATGCCCATACAAATAAAATCAAAGTAAATGAACAGGGGCTGGAGAGATGGCGCAGCAGTTAAGAGCACTGGCTGCTCTTCCAGAGGTCCTGAGTTCAAATCCCAGCAACCACATGAGGCTCACGACCATCTATAAGGGGATCTGATGCCCTCTTCTGGCATGTGGATGTATATGCAGCAGAGCACTCATACATTCAATACATAAAGTTTTAAAATAAATAAAATAACGTTTTAAATTCCAATGTGGAGGGGAAGGACTCCCAACCCCCACCCCTGTGCACATGCGAGTACACACACGCACACACACACACACACACACACACACACACACACACACACATGACACTTACACATAAACTTTAAAAAATCTAAATAGAATTAAAAAAGACATGAAGTTTGAAGGGAGGTGGGGTATGTTGGGGGAAGGGGAGCTGGAAAAATAGACTAGATGTGCCCAATTCATACATGTGCACATAATATATGTGTATGAAATTAAGAAAAAAAAACGTTTACAAGTCTCTCTTGTGTCAGAACGTCTTATTGCTGTTACCTGTGCCCCCTCCCCAGGTCACCCTCCCTCTTTACTCACTCCCTGGACCCCACTTTATCAGCCACCTGAACCACCTCAGCTTCTATGAGGTCAATGCTTTTAGGTATCACAGAGGAGTGGAGTGGCATCGTGTGGCCTTGTCTTTCTGTGTTACGCCTCTCTTAACACAGTGACCTGAGGCTCAGCCTCTCTGCAAATCAGAGGACGTCATTCTTTTAGGGTTTAATAGCATCCCCATGTGTATAATCCACCACGTTTCCTCTCTCCATTCTCAGCTATGTGCAGTCACAGAGTAGACATCTGACAAGGAATTGTTAATCCTGAGATTGGAGGGAGAAAAAACAATACCACCATTTCAGGCCAAATTTAATGCAAGCTTACATCTTTTGTGTTTGTTTGCTGTTGTTGTTGTTTGTTTGTTTGTTGTTTTTTTGAGGGGGTTTGGGGATGGGTTCCGAGACAGGGTTTTTCTGTATAGTCCTAGCTGTCCTGGAACTCACTCTGTAGACCAGGCTGGCCTCGAACTCCCAAGAGCTGGGATTAAAGGCGTGCGCCACCACTGCCCGGCACAAGCTTACATCTTAAACACACCAAGAAATGGACTTTGGTCAAGAGCACTCCCTAGAACTTCCAGCTGAGTGGTCCTGAGACACATGCTGTGGGGCTTTCATGGACAAAACTCATAAGCCACCATACTTTCCCATGAGGCTTTGTTATTTTTTTTAAGAACTACAACTCCCAGAATTCCAGAAAGTTACCTGGTTCTTGGGTGGGTGGGGCTTACAGGTTAATTTGGGGAATTGCAGAATTAATGTCCAGAATACAAAGAATTCTACATACTCAATATTAGAAAAATAAATGATGAATAGGTAGATAGATAGATAGATAAATAGATAGATAGATAGATAGATAGATAGATAGACAGATGATAGAATAACATCATAATAAATGTTTCTCAAAAGAAGACATACAGATGCCAAACAAGTATATGAAACCATGTTCAACATCATTAATCACCAGAGTTGTGTAAACCATAATGAGATATCACCTCACTCCCGTGAGTCACTATCAAGAAGTCTAAAAATAAGTGAGTGAGAAAGTGAGGAGAAAGAACCTTTGCACACTGTTGTTGGGGGTGTAAATTAGCACATTAGCTACTATAGAGAACATGTGGAGATGCCTCAGTGAATTCTACAGAGGAACATTTTTCCTTTTGGTTTGGTTTGGTTTGGTTTGGTTTGGTTTGGTTTGGTTTGGTTTGGTTTGGTTTTGGCTTTTCAAAATGGGCTTTCTCTGTGTAGCAGAGCCCTAGCTATCCTGGACTTGATTTGTAGATCAGGCTGGTCTTGAACTCACAAGAGATCCACCTTTGATCTCAGTGCTGGGATTAAAGGTGTGTACCACTGTGGCCGTCTTTAATCGTAGTAACTTTTTAAAGACACCTGCTGAGACAGATCTTTGTATGAGTTCAAAACCAGCCTGATCTACATAGCAAGTTCCAGGCCAGCAAGGGCTATAGGGTGGGACCCTGCCTCAAGAAGCAAAGAGCAACGACAAAGCTTCTAATTTGCTGGTTCAGTGACATAAGAAGGTCTGTGAACCACACTCTTAGGAAATTCAGACTGTCAGGGGCCCATATTCTGAAATATGGCCAACAGCACACCTCCAGACAATAGGGATGATACTTTGAATCATAATGTACAGGAATCAGAGAGGTGGGAATGTAATCATAACCAGCATCTACAGAGGACATAAACACAGGTTCTAAGCAGCACACCAGATACTAGGAAGGGTTTCACAAGGGCTGGACTAGGATTCAGAACTGGACTCCTTCTTTTGAAGAACTTCCCAGGGGTGTGGATGCCTGCATATGCAACTGGATCTGAGAAGCACCTCCCATGGTCCAGATCAGCTTCTGTAATCAAGCCTCCCAAGGGAAAGCCTGCAGGCAAGAATAGTGTTTACAACACAGCCCTAGAAGAACCACCCAAGGTGTGACCAGCATTGATGATCCAACATCGCAAAGGAACGTCTAGAGCTGTGATGGGCATCTGGGATCCTGGCCAGTGTTCTGCTCTGAGAGGAGTACTGAATAGACTGTGGTACCAAACATCAAGCCAGCAGAGGAGGAGGATGCTGAAACTCTACTACTGCCCAGTCCCTCTAGCACACAGCAAACCACTCCCACTGAAAGAAAACTTTTTTTTAATTCAGGGCATGGGGGTGTGGCATGTTTCTGTGAGTGAGGTGCTTGCTGTAGAAGCATGAGAGCCTGTGTTTGGATTCCTAGAACTCTACAAGAGCAGGAGTGCCACGTCCTGCTTCTGAGTCCTGGGGGTGTGTTTGCCTGAGAGACTTGGACTGCTCAGTCTGCTGAAATAAAGAGCTTCTGGGTTAAAAAGAGGCCTCTCCTCTCCTCTCCTCTCCTCTCTTCTCCTCTCCTCTCCTCTCCTCTCCTCTCCTCTCCTCTCCTCTCCTCTCTTCTCTTCTCTCTCTCTTTCTCTCTCTCCCTCCCTCCCTCTCTCTCTCCTTTCTTCCTTCTCCTTTATCCTCTCTCTCCCCTCTCCTCCGTCTCTCAATCTCTCCTTTCTCAACCTCTCTCTCTTTCTTTCTGTCTCTCTTCTCTCCTCTCTCTTCTTTCTCCTTTCTTTCTTTCTTTCTTTTTTTCTTTCTTCCCTTTCCTCTCTCTTTCTCTCTTTATACCTTTCTCCTCCCCTCCCTCTTTCCCCTCTTTCTCAACCTCTCTCTCCTCCCTCTCTTTCTCATACACAGCTGAATGAAATAAAGAAGTCTACACAATGAGATATGAAAGCATAATTAAACAAGGAGATACTGGAAGTAAAAATTCAACGAGTCAGATAAAAGCTCACAAACGCCTCTCCCAAGGAATGGGTGGACACATCAGGTTTCTCAGCAAACACTTTAAAAGCCAAGGGGACAGAGAGTGCGACATTTCAAGTTCTGAAAGATGACAGCTGTCAGCCCAGACTGCTCTACCCAACAAAACTATGTCATAATTTGAGAAGAAGGAAAACACTCCTAAGATATTAAACAGGCTGATAAAATTCCTGACAACTCAACAACAAGCTCTGAAGAATACAGAGGTCTTTGAAGCTGACAGAAGAGAGGGACATGAGAGAGAGAGA
>CACVCL010020400.1:0-84515 GCA_902729485.2 Mus minutoides | reverse complement strand
TTTTTTTTTTTTTTTTTTTTTTTTTTTTTTTTTTGAGACAGGGTTTCTCTGTATAACCCTGGCTGTCCTGGAACTCACTTTGTAGACCAGGCTGGCCTCGAACTCAGAAATCCGCCTGCCTCTGCCTCCTGAGTGCTGGGATTAAAGGCGTGCGCCACCACGATTTATTTATTTTATGAGTATGAGTACATTGGTGCTATCTCCAGACATACCAGAAGAGGGCATCAGATCCCATTACAGATGCTTGTGAGCCACCACGTGGTTGCTGGGAATTGAACTCAGGACCTCTGGAAGAGCAGTCAGTGCTCTTAACCACTGAGCCATCTCTCCAGCTCCCACATCAAACTTTTATTAAGTAACTACGTACTCATTTCTCTAATTAATCTATCTTTGGATGTAGGGTTCTTAGACATGAAATTCACGATGGTGAAGATAAGCCTTTTCTCCAAAATCTAAGCTGAATCCTGATGGACGAGACCAAGTTGTTTACATAAGTGGGCTGGTGAGACCTATCAGAGGCTCAGGTAGCTGACACACAGGTGCAAAGGGTCAAAGGGGGACAGGGAAGTTATAATTAGAGTAGGCACAGCGTAAAATGAGAAGAAAGGGGAAGTTCAGGGGTGTGACTGCATTGCCAAGCCCGAAGAGCCTTCCCCAGGGCAAAGAGAACCCAGCAGATGGTTAAAGCAACACGCAAAGGCTTAGCTTTCTTACAGTCGCCCCTGCCCACTGCACAGTCCTTCCAGCCACTGAAGTCTCACAGGCCATGTTTCCATCACTGGGTGCTTGTGTGCAGTGGTTCATATGGGAGGTGGGAGTTGCTGAATGGATGGGATCAGAAGGTGGGGATGGGGGAGCTGGTGCGTGGTAGGGATGGGGGTGGGCGCTGCTTGCTGAGTCAGCCATCTCAGCAGTGTTTGGAGGCACGCAGGCTTGCTTTTCCTCTTAGGTGGCAGGGACAGGAGTGATTGACATCCGACTCGTATTAGGGTTACAGCTCAGTTCATTGTGCTTTAATGGAGAGTGCACTGGCTGCTGGGTAAGAGACCCGTGCTCATGACACTGATGGAGGTCAGAATGCACTTCCTAAATATAGGCACCTGGGCATGTGACAAAATGCCACGGACAGCATACCATGACATGAATGGAGTCTTCCTTTCTCACCTCCCTTGATAAAGATCTTCAAACCTACAAAGAGTTTTCTGGCCTTTCTCCCAGGAAGGTTATGGGATAGGTTGTCAATCTTTACTGGAAACAAAGAAGCTGAAGACACAGAGGTCTCAACAGGACAGAGTTTCCCCTTCTTTATTATCTTTAGGTCAGAGCTCCTGTCCCATCCTGATTTTCACCATTGTCCCCTCTTCTTCACACCAACACAGTAAAATACACAGGTTTTAGGGGCTGGAGAGGTGACCCAGGGGTTAAGAGTGTATTGTTGTTTTAGAGGACTGGAGTTTGATTTCCAGCACCAGTGTCGGGTACTTCACAACATAACTCCCCTGATCTCTGCCTTCATGCACACAGACATACATGATTAAAAAAATAAAAATAAAGCGGGAGTGGTGGCGCACGCCTTTAATTCCAGCACTTGGGAGGCTAGAGGCAGGCAGATTTCTGAGTTCAAGGCCAGCCTGGTCTACAGAGTGAGTTCCAGGACAGCCAGAGCTACACAGAGAAACCCTGTCTCGAAAAACCAAAAATAAAAATAAAAATAAAAATAAAAATAATTATTTAAAGAACGCACACATTGGGGCTGGTGAGATGGCTTAGCGGGTAAGAGAGCTGACTGCTCTTCTGAAGGACCTGAGTTCAAATCCCAGCAAGCACACGGTGGCTCACAACCATGTGTACAGCTACAGTGTACTCATATACATAAAATAAATAAATCTTAAAAAAAAAANAGTTCTGCAGACACACAGACAGCCCTGGTTAAAATCATTGGCTCACAAAACAGAACAATACACCGGGAGCTGGTAAGGGACTTGTATGGAGGAGAGGAAGGGATGGGAGAGTAAAAGAGGGTGGAAGGAATGCAAGTAACCAAATGAACTATGTACGTGTATGAAACTGTCAGGAAATAGATTCAATTAATAGAAAGGAAGAGAGAAAGAAGACAATGGGAGGAATATTTGGGGGACACTAACAAAAGATTGCTGGGTGATGGACTTTTTTTTTTTTTTGGTAGAGATCTGAATATCTATATAACCTAGATAGGGAATGAACAACACATCAAAGTTTGGTTAACCGTTTTTTTTTTTTTTTTATTTTATTTTTTTTTTTATTGGTGTTACTTGTAGGAGTATGGTGGGCAGTTACTTACAGAAAGAAACCACTCAAAGAAAGCTGCATCACCAAATTCCATCTCAGGGTGGGAGCCAGCTCTGGAAAGCTGGAGGACACTAGCTCACCAGGTGAGGGAGTCTCCTTTTTAGGTGATCCAAGCCTCTTCCAGGAAGCTCAGCTGGTTTTTGTTTCTTCTAGTTTGGCTGATCTCCAAGTCTGCTAGTCTTATTTCTGCTTTTTTTCCCAAGCAACTGGGCTTGTCTGAGAGTTACTTTCAGTGTGTGTGTGTGTGTGTGTGTGTGTGTGTGTGTGTATTTGGAGTGGGAGGGCCCCAGTGAATCTGGTCAGTTTCAGGAACTTCCTAAAGCTACTTTGAGTTGTTTACTTCCTATCTTGATGATCTGCCATGCAGGATGGAATGGGTCAATCTGGAGGACATTTCTACACAGCAAAGAGAAAGGGGGAAGATGGAAGACAGCAACAGGAGTGGAAAGATATGCTCTTATACAAACATATGCACATATACAAATATACACACAAATATGTTTGAAAATATCACAAAGTAAACCACTTCTTTGAGTGCTAATAAAAATCAATTTAAAAACTTAAAAATGATTATATATATACATGTATATGTATATATATATATATGTGTATATATGTATATATGTATATATATATATATATATATATATATATATATATATATATATATATGAATTAGGTTTCTTTTTTTTGAGACTTCGCTTATCTATGTATCCTGGCTTGGAATTGCCTGTTTGGCCAGTCTGGCCTTGCACTTCCCGGGCATTTGCTTTTTCATTCATTTTTAACATTAGCATATAAAGTAATGTGTTTCATTATCATTTTCAATTTAGACTCGCAGAACATTTCCTGCTCTGAGGACGCCACAGTGGGGAAGGGGTTTGCCTGTCGATATAAGAAGTATAGGAAGCCATATTTTATAGCTTTAAGGCTGTATGAGATTCCTTCTCAATTTATAGTGAGATCTTCACACATCTTTTCTAAATGCAAGTTCAAATGGAAATGCTCCACAGCTCCCAGCGAGCAGAGGAGAGAGGGAAAGGAAGAATATAATAATTTAATAGCACCTGGTTCTATGCTGACAGATTGGAGGCAATAGGCACACAGGCAGCTTTACCTCTCAGGGCCAGGCTGCTTCTAGGTTGTAGGGGGTGCTTATGAAAATGAGGGTTTGAAAGTGCCGAGTGGCTATCTTGGCTTTCAAATAAGAGGGCAGGAAATATTGACGGCTCATTCAAGGACGCTCCACAGTGCTCTGATTTGTCATTGTGAGACAATCAGGTTCTTTCTTTTCCGGTGGTTTGTCTACTGCTACGCTTTGTTTCGTTTCTGTTGTTCTCGTGCAATGGTCTAAAATTCTGAGACTGTCTGGAGGCAAGATGAAGGTTCAGGGAAAATTGGGGGAATAAGAAAAGGGAGAGGAGAGCCCCATAAGGAGGCATGTGGTTGAAGCCTCTCACCCGGAACTGCTCAAGAATTTCAGCTTAAGACCATTGACCCTTTCCAGGCACCACACTCCCAGGAACCACACAAGAAACCCATTTATTTTCAGGCAAAGGACCTGTGTTAACCCATTTATTTACAGGCAAAGGACCTGTGTTAACCCATTTATTTACAGGCAAAGAACCTGTGTTAACCCATTTATTTACAGGCAAAGGACCTGTGTTAACCCTTTTGGGCAACCTTATTTGTTTCTGGTTTCATCCGATTATATTTCCATGCAAAGCACCTTTGGAGTTGCCTCCTATACCAATCAGTCTTACCAAAGGGAGAGGGGTGGGGATTTCTTGGCACCAATATAAAATGTAACTTGAGAGCCAGCCACACGGTCTACATAGCTAATGCTAAGACAATTAATGGCCTCCTCTCCCCTGAGAAGTACTTGGTACTGCTTACCTCGCGCTCTGCTCCCTTGGGAAGTACGTTGCTCCACGTTCTATGTCAAACTTTATTACAAAAGCCTCTCTTTTGCTGAGTCCTTCTGTATAATCCTGAATTAAAATATCTCTAATAAAATCCTCAACTTATTTCCTAATCTGATAAGCCCTGAAATTATTTTCATCCTCAAAGCTGCAAAACCAAGTCTGGCTTGAGCTGAGATCCTTAAGACTAAGTAGAACTTTTCGATGGACTGATGGTCACTGTGTGAAGAAATGTGTCTTCCTGCACTGTTGTCTCTTTCTTTTCCAGGTAACAGAGAATTATCTTTTCTACTTTCATTTGTCCAGGGATGGCTCCGGAAACACCACGGCCATCAAGTGTCCATCTACGAGAGGCAAGAAGGCAGTTCAGTTCAAGAGGACTCAGTAGTCGGTGTTGGTTCTAACTTCAGGAGTCTGACCTCGAGTGATTTATCCTGGTGATAGTTAACTCAGATACATTTGCACAAAGCATTAGACCTGACTACATTGAAACTCTTCATGAAGTACAAGTGACACTGTCCATAAAAGTAGGTTGTACAGTTTAACTGAGAGAACATGCTCAAATTAGGAGTCTGAGGGGAGGGGAGTGCCATAGATTAACTGAGACCAAGAAGGTCAAGATAAGGGTCTGGGGAAAAGGAGCCGGTGTGGCCTGGCCACACAGATAGTGCAAAGGTCACCAGGGTATCAACCATGTGTGCTTCCAGCCTTCTAGGTGGGAAACAGCCTGTATATCTCTTTCTTTGAAGGGACACCTTGTGTTTAGCATTTCTGGTTCCCCAAGTGCTTTTAAGTGAACATAAGGACCTATATGACTCCTACGCCATTTCATGGTCACTTTTAAGTACTGAGGGTCAAGATATTTTCCTTTCATTTTAAGGCAATGAAATAACATCTTCCACAGTATGTGCAAAATTAAGGGTTGGCTAATTGTAACTAAGGGAGGTGGGCACTTTTAGGATATAACTTCTATAATTGTGTTGAGGGAACTATTTAAAACATTGTAAAGTACCTGTTAACATCTTATTTCTGTTGTTTTGGTTAAGAAGATCCTTTGTAGAATACTGCAGTGAGGGTTGGGAATGTGGCTCAGTTGGTAGGCTTCTTGCCTAGGAAGCAGGAAGCAGGAAGCCCTAAAGTGTTGACCCCTGTGTGGTGGCACACATCAGTAATGCCACAATCCAGGAAGTAGAGTTAGGAATATCAGAAGCTCAAGAGCATCCTTGACTGTACAAGGAATTCAGTTTGGGCCAAAGACACTGTCAAAGGAAGAAAAAGAAAGAATGGAAGAGAAGAAAGGAAGGAAGGAAGGAAGGAAGGAAGGAAGGAAGAAAAGAAGGAAGACAGGAATAAAAGACTTCATGAGGAACCAGCCAGGGTTTGGAGAAAATCATTATCACAGTAAATTCTTGTTGGAGAAGACCTCCTGTCTGCTATTTGTCCTTTCAGAAATGAGCCTTAATTTACTCACATCTTCAGAGCGGCTCATTCTCTCACAGCACAGAAGGCATGGAGGAGTTCATGGTGGCCCTCTTCCCATCATGGTGGACTGGAGAGTAGACAGTCCACAGAAAGGGGGCTCTAGGCTATTAACCTTCCAGGCCTCTCCGCAGTGATCAACTTCTCCAGCCAGGCTCTACGTCTTTAAAGCTCCACAAACTGTCAAAGCCTTGCCTCCAGCCGCAGCAGCCATGTTAAAATCATGAGTTCATGGGCAGACGATTCAGAGTCACACCAAGACAGTGCTTACCCCGACGTGTGCTTTCCTCTAGGAATGCGCATAGTCTCTCTAATAAAATTTGAAGTCAGTAAAGAATCACAGTGCGCCTTACTTGTTGTAAGTAATAAATCTCTTCCCACTCTTTTATCTGCAGGCTGTGCTTGCTGGCTTGCGCGCTCTATGATGCAATCCCAATTGTATCGTTACAGTAGAAGCAGGCTGAGAAATACTTGATGAAAATACCCGCCCAAAGCTCATGATCCTTCTGCTGTATCAGTGGCTTTAGTTCTTTGCTGCTTGTCAGAGATCTGCCCCTCACTAATCTCTCAGTCACTGAATGTCCTCTTAGTAATGAGGAGACCCTGCTGTTTTCTCTCATGCTGGATGTTTTGACTGTGCTGCTCTTACAAGCTTGTGCCACAACATCTAACTGTCATAATCCCTATAGAACATATGTTCTACTCTGAACTTCTTTCCCCTGCCTAACGTCTGGATGTCAGGCATCTCCATGCTCTTGTTGAACGGAGGAAGGCATGTCTTACAGTGGCTTCCTGATCCTGACCAGGAAAGTCAGAAGAAACTGCTTCCTGTGACAGAGAGGCACAGGAATGGTTACCTGGCATGTCAGTATGGTACGTCAACCTGACTGTGTGCCGTGAAATCTGAGAATCATTATTTCTGGGTGTGCCAGGGAGGGTATTTCCAGAAGACACTAGTATTCAGATCACAAAGTAAGGAAAAGCTTCCCTTTCAATGGAGGTAGGCATTGTTTAAACCTGTCATGGCTTAGATACAACAAGAGGCCGTAGGGAGTGTGTCTGCGCCATGCTTGGCTGTCGTATCCAGGTTTTCTTGTCCTTTGATATAGAAACTTCTGAACTTGGGCCAATCCCTTGGATTGGAACCAGACCACGATCTTCCCTAGTTCCAGCTTACTGTGAGTCTCCTTGGCCTCTGTAAGGCTGGGAGCAGATCCTTCACAAGAACCTCTCTGAACATGCTTCTGACACTCTGCAGACATTTAATTCAAGGTCATTGGGCTTAGACAATCTAATCTCTCCTAAAGTCTCACCCAGATACTTCTACTTAGGATATTGTTTCAAGTGTCTTAGACCCTGAGATAAAAACAGGAGAGTGTGGAGTTTCGGGGACTTACACTTCAGTTTGTGCTAGGATTCAGCTCCTTCAGGTCAGTCATGACCCCGAAACTTCCTCTGGAACCAAATCTTCAGCTCGACCTCAAAACCCTGAGGAGAACTAAAGGCTAGTGGGAGCTTCATGCTGGAGGTTGGTGTCACCATGCAGCCAACTCTTGGCCCTTTTCTGTCACAAGTATCTAAAGTCTCATGGAGACATTGGGTTCTTCCTTCCCTCTGGGTCATTCTCTCTGTCTGGATGACTGAGTCCTTTGTTCCTTGCAGGGCCTGAGTCCTTCAGGAATTTCCTGGCCACCTCTTCTTACCTGTCTCATCATTATCCTGGGATTAGAGTTTGCCGCAGAATACTGGAAGCTGCTCTTTTCCCACATCCTCTGTATGCAAATTGCTGCTCTTCTTACTCTCTGTGCTCCCTGGCAGTGCTCCAGCTGCCCAGCTGCCCTTTTGGGAGTAGCTGGACTTTGTCACAGTGACTTTCCTAAGTATCTGCTCCTAGTGGAGACCTTGGCCAGAAGCCTGTGTTGTACTATCAGTGACCAGCCATTTTTACATTCACACACCTAAAGAGAAACGATCTAAGGACAAATGTGTTCTCATCATTCAGCTTAAAATCCTTTGAAGTCTCCTTGATGCCCTTGATGGTCTTCAGGAGAACGTGTCCGAGCTTGCTTCTGACTCTTTGGAAAACTCTAATTCAAGGTCCTTGGCCTCAGACGCTCTAAGCTGCCTGTGAGCTCACTCCGATTACTTCTAGATTTTAACTGAATCATTGTGTCCTAGGTCCTTGGTGTAAAATTCCAATGCCCAGTTGCAACTGTCCTTCACCAGCCTGCAGGACAGAGAAGTTTCACACAATGAGTGTGGAAGCTTAGCACTGGCTCCAGTGTAAACTAGCTGTGGGGCTTCACTTTCTGGGCTTCAATTTCATTGTCTGTGGAAAGGTCATTTTTACTCAAGAGTTACTGTGGGGATTAAATAAGCTAATGTGCCCAGCCCATTTAGGACATGATTTGACACACACAGTAGTCATCATGCAAATGTTACATGGGATTAGCTTTCAAGCTTGAGTCTCCAGACTGCAGAAGTTACCATGTATTTTATTCAGACTGCACTGCCGATGTTCCCCAGGAACATCTTTTTTTATAGTTACATCTATGCCAGGGTTCTTCCCCAAGAATGAGATACATTTCTTGTTCCTGAAGCTGGCCTGAGTTCGATCTGTCTCTACAAACCTAGCAGGACTTCCCCTAGGGTGAAGACCTCCTCCTTCCCTGGTGATTTGGGTGGCTCCTCTATCACACACATCCTATCACACATTCTTCTAGCCTGTAGTTCCCACATTGTTTCTCTTGTACTAGGGGACCCTCTTCGGAGGAAGTACTGGCTCCTCAGCCTTTGCCTCTGTAGGCTGCAGAATGGCCTTTGCAGAAAGTAAAGAGTCAGGGATGGGTCTCACAGTTTACAAAGCTACTGTTACTTTACCCTCCTAGGCAGCCACAGAAGCCAAGTTTGACCATCCTATCGTATCAGTCTTGACTGATTCAAGCCACCCATCACCACGACATGATTCAAGCCACCCATCACCACGACATGATTCAAGCCACCCATCACCATGACATGATTCAAGCCACCCATCACCACGACATGATTCAAGCCACCCATCACCATGACATGGACCCAGACCCTGTGTTGGGATGACTCACTATAGGGGCGGTACTTCTTAGAGCCTCATCTGGAACGTTGGAGATCTCTTTACTAGTATTGGTGGTTAACTTGATAGATCACCTAGTAGACAAACCTCTGTGTCTGTGGGAATTTTTGGAATGTGTTGAGGTGGGAAGATCTATTCATTCTAATCATGGACAGCAGCATCCCATGACCTGGAATTCCTGACTGAATAAGAAGAAGTGAAGTGAGCATCATAGTTCATCTCTCTGTTCCTTGACTATGGATATACAGTGACCAACTGCCTACTGTCTGTAGGGTATGACTTCCTAGCCATGGTGGACTAAACTTATCCTTAAACCATGATGTAAAATAAACTCATAAGTTGTCTTTTCCAAGTATTTTGTCACAACAAGAGTAGGACACCCTCAGACTGCTTGCCTCTTTCTCATTGGATGCACTAGCCTAGCACTGCCTTGAAGAACTCAGGGAGGTGCTTTATCTCCGCACACATGGAAAGATTGCAAAAGATTATTACACTCGTTTATTTTTGTGTATGAGTGTGGGGTGTGTGCCACAGTGAATGTGGAGATCAGAGGACAGCATGTGGGGAGGTCAATTCTCCCCATCCATCATGAGGGTCTGTGGGATCAAACTCAGCTTGTCAGCTTTGTCAGCAAGAGCCTTCTCCCACAGAGCCATCTCATGATCCAATTCAAATGTCTTTGTGTAGCCATATGCATGACTATGAGTGACATGTTCTCAGAAGATCTCCAAGAAGAAATCAGGTTGAAGAAGTCAAATATTAGAAAAATTGACCGAAGAAATTTCTAGTTGTTCCTGTCTAACTCTTCTATACTTAGCAGCAATTTATACAGAGCAGCACTGAACCCAACCCAAAGGCTTTGTGTTCTGCACCCCTGGCAGCTGGCTTTGCCCATATCAATAGACTCTGTGAAATGATGCTCATATGGAAGTCTTAATTGGTATTTCTTGGGGACAATTTTCATAGATAGAGAAGCATGCACCCTGATTCTTCTTTTTGCTCTTTGGAGTGTGTTTTAATGGCTACAGGAATCATAGCCTGGATAGATCACAGGGCTAAGGCTTGCCACCTAGAATAGAGTGAAAAGCAGAGAGAGGCTTAGGCCATAAAGCATCAATACCAGCCTTGGCTTTTGCCAGGGATCTTTTTCAATTTTCTGTCTCATGCATCTCAACTGGTCTATGTACCACTTGTTCCTGTCCTTGCAGGAGCACAAGAGATGTTTCTAGATGAATTTAGACAGTGGTCTCAGAACCTAGCCTCCAATCAACACCCCTGCTGGCTCTAGGCTCTGTTGGCTTCAAGTCTACACGAACCTTGTCCTGGCCTCTGCGGACCTTTCTCACTTCTCCTCCTCTTCTAGGATTTCTGACCCTTTTCTAGACTCTTTAGTTTCATTTACCCTTCATTTGGATTTGATACATTTCAATAGCATCAGACTCTCTTCTTAACTTGTACCATCTGTGGCTTTGTTATCAAAGCCTAAGTCTCTAATCCTGCCTTGCTGATCTATGTCTATAACCTCCAGATACTCTTCTTCTCAGTGCTCATGAGAAGAAACCACACTGAGGAGGTTTAAAACCCTGGGAAACCAGCTAAGGGAAACTTGTATGGGAGCCATAGGATCTGGGTTAAAGAGATTTAAAGTAACTGTGTACCATCTCTCAGGCAGATACTTTCTGCTCTCTGTGATCCACTTTTGGCTTCCTGGCCTTGAGAACCTACTGTTGAAATATGACGCTGACTGATTTGTGAGGGGTAAACATTTTGAAGTAGTCGTAAAGAGGCCATCACTTGAGGGACAGCCACAGCCACCTGGCCTTACACTCTATCAACGTGGTTCCTGGCAGCTCAGCCTCCCTCTTGGGATATGTTCATTTCCTAGTGTTAACCTTAATCACCAGCATAATTGTCGTCTCTTACAGATGATTATGGCTTCCTCTGATGAGATCAGATCCCATCAGGACAAGGGTTTAGCCTCTTGCACCCTGTTGCACCCCATGGGATGACCCCTATCTACGAAGGTTCCAGATGCCTCATTAGACCTCAGAGAGGGGAGCTTTGGGTTGAGTAACCTGTCTTTCTCAAAGTGGTTCCCCTTTTGGGACTGTATTTTAATTAGCTTTCAATTCCATGCAAGCATTTGACATCACACTTGAAGGGTGCAGATTTACAAGTGTGGCCAAAAACTTGGGGTTCCTTTATAAGCTGACATTTCTCAGTCTGGGTCTTTGGACAAAAGTCTAAGAGCAGCAGCAACCTCTCCGATGTACTTGCGCAAAGGTGCCACACATTGCTATTTTTTTCCTTTTTCTCTTTGGTTTACATTTCCTAAAAGCTGCCTGTGTAACGAACAGACAGACAGCACAGCGTGGGGGAAGCATGGTAGAAGCATGGGAAGTGGTAGCCGGCCTACTAGATTGCCCAAGCGAACCGACAAAGCGATTTTATTGTCTTCAGCAGCCATGGCTCTTTGTCTCTGTGTTCTGTTCCTTTATTTGCCATGCAAGTCACACAGGAGCTGGAATAATAGAAGCTGGGCTCAGAGCAGAGGGACTTAGGCCGTTTGTGCGCAATCTCATTTGAACTCTGGGACCGGGGAAGGCCGGTTTTGCCCCCCCCCCCCTTACTTTTTTTTAACTGCTGTTCAGCATCTTGTGCTTAATGAGGCTTTTCCAAAAGGAAAACCAGCAAACACACAAAGCACAAATTCTTGCCCTTTAAGGAATTGCTTTCTAAATTCTTCATCAGAATACAGTTGTACAACGAACGCCAGTTTAAGGGTGTCTGTGCTGCAATCAGTCCACGGCACCATTGGCGGTCGCATCAGACTGGGTGTTTTCCTTAGCAGATCCACTGTTGAATATCCCCTTCCGTTAACTGAGAAAACTATTGGACAAATTAACTTTCTGAGGCTAATAATAACTCAGTTAATTAAATACCTTTCTGGTCAGTGGTTCCTGATTTGGGGACTGAATATCTTTGGAAGAGCTTTAATGTGAAGGCAGGGCATACCAAGTCTGTCCACAGTCACAATGAACAGAATAACTTCTTTCTTTCTTTCTTTCTTTCTTTCTTTCTTTCTTTCTTTCTTTCTTTCTTTCTCTCTCTCTCTCCCTTCCTTCCTCTCTCTCTCTCTCTCTCTCTCTCTCTCTCTTTCTTTTCCGTCTGTGAAAAGATGCTGCTTCAGATAGTGAAGGGAAGATCTGCCATCAAAAAGTAGCTACACTGGGACCTGGAGAGATGTCTCAGTGAGGAAAGTGCAGGACAAGCAATGAGGGCCTGAGTTCAGATCTCCAGTACCCATGTAGAAATGTAGCTGTGGACGTCTTTAAGGACAGTGCAGGGTGGGGAGTGGAGACAAGCAGGTCCCAGGGGCTCATTGGCCTCTAGGGAAGCACTGAACTCCAGATTCAGTGAGAGACTCTGAAACTGGAGCTTCAAAAACTGAGGTGGTGAGCAACGAAGGAAAAGCCTTAGCGCAGATTTCTGGCTTCCACACGTGCATGCCCTACCACCACACACATTCTTTATATAACACATGTACACAGGCACGCATTCATGTTTGCATGCGCGCGCGCATGCGCACGCGCGCGCGCGCGCACACACACACACACACACACACACACACACACACACACACTACTGCTACCTAAATGAGTGGCAGCTTTGGGGCATAGCTTTCAGATACTAAACAAACATCTGCCACAATTGGGGGTGGAGTCTTAACGTTTTTGGTTTGTTCCTGTTTGTCTGTTGAAATAAGGTCTCTATCTGTAGCCAGGGCAGGTCTTGAATTCTCAGTTCTGTCTCAGGCTCATGGCTACTGCACTACACCTGGCCCTCAGTGCTTTGAAGTG
The DNA here is from genome assembly GCA_902729485.2 of Mus minutoides. Classification (NCBI taxonomy): domain Eukaryota; kingdom Metazoa; phylum Chordata; class Mammalia; order Rodentia; family Muridae; genus Mus; species Mus minutoides. The sequence continues at coordinate 71,817 of CACVCL010020400.1, read as the reverse complement.
TTATCTGAGGGTTCTTTGGGGGCAGTTGCTTTGGAAACTCCTCTGTATGCTTTTCTCTATCATGGGGAGAAGTTCCGGGAGCATTTTAGATGCTGGACTAGCAGGTACTGAAGGGATACTAGAGACTGCACGAACTGGTGATCTAACAGAAATTTAGGTGCATCAAGGACAAATTCTGGATTCAAGGTCACTTGAGCCAAAGAGGCGAGTGTAGGGACCATACTTGCATTACATATTGCCTCTTTCTGGGTGATGTAGAAGTTAGCATGAAGCTGAGAAAAGCCGGCGTTGACATGGATTGCCTAGAGTTGGGTCTGCGATTTCAAGCTTGGCACCGTACAGTGAGTGCTGGCTTGTGGCTACTCTTCACTCTTTCTTCAAGCAGAAGGAACTGTGTGGAAGCTGAGCTGGCAGGAAGATGATCCAATCTCTCTGCATGTTTCTCACCCAGCATGAGTTCGGAAAGATTTCCTGTCTTGCTTAGAAAGAATCTCTTGTGTAGTGTATGGAAGCCTCATCTGTCAATAAAAAGCTGTTGGCCAATGAGGTGAGTCAGGAAATAGGAGGTGGGAGTTCTGGTAGGGAGAGAGGACCTCTGGGATAGAGTCAGGTGCAGGAGGAGATTCACCCCAGTCTCTGAGGGGACAGACACATGAAACTGTGAAGAGGTAACCAGCCACGTGGCGCTCATAGAATAGAATAAATGGGTTAAGTTATAAGCCACTTAAGGAATAAGACCAAGCTTATGGCTTAGACATCTATTCATATATAATGAAGTCTCAAAGTTATTTGAGGAACTGGTGTGTGGGTGAAAAAGCCCACAGTTACAGGCTCACCTTCCCTGAGAGGAGGCTGGAGCACTTGTGTTCCATAAGGGTCCTGACCTTACATACAGGGTTTATTAGAACTGACAAGCAGAGCTTGCCGCGTCCCCAGCCCATCATCACCGTTAGGTTACAGCCTTTGCCTCTAATCACATTGCTACTCACTGCCTATAAATATTTCAGTTTCCTTTTTTCTGAAGTCTTCATTTCTGAAGGATCCCATGTCACATTAAATTTTAATTATATAAATCCGGTACATTTTCCTCTTGTTCTGGAGCATTTGTTATGGCCTCCAACCTTGTGATGATGGAGGAAATGATTACTATTCTTTTTCTTTGTTGCAGGAGGAACAATGGCAAACTTTTCGCCTCTGTCCTTGACTAGAATATTTATAGCTTGAGAGCCAACCAGAGGGTTTCATTCGTAACAATGTGTCAGGATCTGTCCAAGAGCCATCTCTCTCTCCTTTGTAGTCATAACTCTATCAAGCACTATTTGAAGGCTCAGGACTTGAGACAATCCTCAGCTCCAAGAACATAAAGTAGACTCTGCAAAGTATAGGGTAAAGATGCTAAGGGACAGAATGTAAATTTTCCAAATGGCATTTGTATGGATGGATGCCTGCAAAGAGTTCCTGAAACCAGATGCTCCTGCTCAGGCTACTGGTAGGAGCAACATTCTGACACTTAAAAGCATTTTGTCCAAGAAGTGACAGCATTTAAACCATAGTCATAAGTCTGTAGAACAAATTTGATCTAAAATATATAGAAAATAAGATAGTTAATAGATAATTAATTATTAATTAATTACTGTGTTGATTAGTTTTATGTTAACTTGCCACACGCTAGGGTCATCAGAGAGCAGGGAGCCTCAATTGAGAAAATAGGGAATTTTCTTAGAGATTGATAGAGGAGGGCCCAACCCATTATGGCTGTGTCCACCCCTTGGCAAATTGCTTTTTGGCCATGGTGTTTCATTATAGCAATAGCAACCTGATAGTGACAACTACTTTTTTTTCCTGATCCTAAGGAACGGGGTCTCACCATGTAGACCAGGCTGCCCTGGAACTTAAAGAGATTTACCTTCCTCTGCCTCCGGAGTGCTGGGGTTCGAGGTATGTACTACCATCTGCATCTTAAGCTACAAATTGTACTTACTTCTTTTTCTTCAAATGAGAAGTTTTCATGTTAAAATTAAACTTGCATTTTCATATTATTCATAAAAATTGACATGAAATTATTGAGAGTTCTTTAATTGAATCGCCAACCTTCAATTTACCCAAGATTTCCTTATAATTAATACGGTACTTTGCTCTTTCCTTTATCCAGCAAATGTTTGTAATGAGAACCATATAACCACTAAGTGAAATTCAATTAGTTTTTTCAGTGTTCATACATATATAATTATTCCTAAGTCCATGAATGAAATAATTAACATACATGCCTTTTTGATGAAACCCTCCTTTTTAAATTCAGCTTTTCTCTGCTCTGTATTACACCCCCACATCAACAATTTCACATGTATTTTTTTAATACTTTTTTTTTTTTTGACACAGGGTCTCATGTAGTCCAGGCTGGTTTCCAACTAGTTAAGTAACCAAGGATGACCTGGAACTTCTGATCCTCTTGACTTTGTTTCCTGAGTGCTTGGATTATAAGTGGCACCACCATGCTTCAATTATTATTCAGTGCAGAGGCTGGAACTCAAGACTTTGTGCACGTTAGCTAACACACTACTGAACTTCCTTCTCAGTCAGTTCCTTATGTACATCTTTCTAGTCTACATATACAGAAATCCACTTCTATATTTGGATACTTACATCTGCATACATCTTTAGGGATCTCACATTCCCGTCGCCGATGGGCCTGTCCTTTCTTCTTTTTCTCTCCTCCCCCCTCCCCCTACCCCCACCCCAGAGTCAGGTTCTCATGAAGCTCAGCATGTCCTCAAACTTGATGTATCACCAGGACTGTCCTTGAACTTTTTCTCTTTCTGCTTCTGCCTCCCAAGTGCTCAGATTACAGACCTGCATCATCACATGTAGCTTTTGCCCTTTACCTTTTTAAATGACCTCTAGCTACAAGCAATGATGCTTATTTTTGCAATTAAGTGTCGGTGAGATCTCCAGTGATAAGGAAAGCAACTTCTGCCTGCTGTTAGTAAAATTTGTGTCATATGTTCTAAAAGACAAAAATGTAACAGAGAGCAACTTAAATGCTCTAAGTCTAGGGTGAAGTGGCTATGGAACCTAATATAGACCATCCAGAGAACAAATATCAGGATGTCTTTCAAATGTATGAGTATGTCTTGTTCAGGGGCATTTTGTCATTCACGAATTTAGGACTATAGGTTCCATCTTTATTTTTATTGTGGTACATTTTTTTCTCTCCCCCATTTTCCATTTTAAGATAGCTCTTGGGATGGAAGCTGGCTTTATACTGTTTTCACTCATTTAAAAACATCTGCTTTTGATGCATACAGTGCTAGGGTGTGTGACCCTAGAATCAAATGTTCTTCCATTTTGCATGACATTCGGTCTTTTTTTTTTTTAAAGTCTTGCAGGGTGTGGATGCACACATTTGTAACCCTTGCTATTTGGGGTAGCTGAGACAGGGTGAAGTCAAGGTAGATAGCAGATTGGGCAATTTAATAAGACTCTGTCTCAAAAATAAGATCTGAGCTTCACAGGGGAGGTCTGGCTTATCATTCACAGGGCTCTGGCTTCAGGCTGCAGTATGTGCGTTGGGTTAGGCTCTGTTCCCCTGGTCCTTAGTGAAGTTGCACTGCATCTCCTTGTCTGCCTCCCAGTTCCTTTCTTTTCTTGCCTCCTCTTTTTTACAGACTATTGGGAGCTCATCCCCTCCTACAACATTATGTATCAGTTTGTGTGTGTGTGTGTGTGTGTGTGACAACTTCCAAATATTTATGTCTATCCTTCTACATGTTTCCCACTGTATGAGCCATGCAGAAGATATTCCACTTTAGAGCCTCCTCTTTTGCCTTTCCGTTGACAGGTTGTAAGAAATAAATCGTCAATTAATTAATGCTCCTGCTGCTTACATCACCTCCTACCAGCTCTTTATTAGCAATGATTATTCCCAGGACTGAAGTCCAAATTGTGAGAGTTACTCTTCCGATGTCATCTCATCGCTACATCCAACCTGTTGCTGCATTAGTTAAGAGAATACTAATTGATGTGATTCTCAGTTATTGAAGTTATATCATTTTTGTTTTGTTTTGTTTTGTTTTGTTTTGTTTTGTTTTGTTTTGTTTTGTTTTGAGACAGGTTTCCTCTGTATAGCCCTGGATGTCCTGGAACTCACTTTGTAGACCAGGCTGGACTTGAACTCAGAAATCTGCTTGCCTGTGCCTCCCAAGTGCTGGGATTAAAGGCGAGTGCCACCATCAAGTCACTAGTCTTTCTTGGTTAGAGTGATTCTCTGCTTTGCATGGGGGCAATAGAGTGGAGTGGAACTTGTGCCTTGCCTCTAATATATTTTAGGGTATATGATCACCACAGAGAAGGAAAAGAACATGGATGTGAGGTTTTGGAAGTTTCAGGTCTTATCTAGAAGTGGTTTGGTGATTTTTGTTTAATCTTAGTCTCCTTTGGTTTGAACTCTGTCACGTGAGCACCGTAACTGCCAAGGTGCCTGGGAGAAATAGCTTAGCTGAGTGGTCTAGGAAGGAGTAAACGCAGAGAAGGTGGCTTGATATTGTTCCTTATGTTAATTTCTTTTGCAATTTTTCACTGTTACTGCCCAAGGGTAAGCCATTGTCCCAATGAGTAGAGATAGGTGCAATGTGTATTGAATTATTTATGTCAGTTTAATTTCTTACTGCCAGGCCTCCTTTCTCTAATACAGCATCGTCATTATATTTTGATTTTCTTTTACTTTTTCTTTTTTCTTTTCTTTTCTTTTCTTTTCTTTTCTTTTCTTTTCTTTTCTTTTCTTCTCTTCTCTTCTCTCTCTCTCTCTCTCTCTCTCTCTCTCTCTCTCTCTCTCTCTCTCTCTCTCTCTCTCTCTCTTTGAGATAGGGTTTCTCTGTATAGCCCTGGCTGTCCTAGAACTCATTCTGTAGACCACGCTGGCCTCGAACTCAGAAATCCACCTGCCTCTGCCTCCCAAGTGCTGGGATTAAAGGCATGTGCCACCACTGCCTGGCTTGATTTTATTTTTAATTACACGTCTATGTATGTGTCTCTGTGTAAGTATATTTGTGGTAGTCTCAGAAGCCGGTGATGTTAGAGTCACTTAAAGCTGGAGTTATAGGTGGTTGTGAGTCAACTGATGTGGTGCTGGAATTGAACATGGGTCCTTTGCAAGTGTAGTTTGAGCTCTTAACAATAAAGCCATCTCTCTCCATCATTTATTTTATTAGGTTTCTATAAAACAGTGGGCTCAGTTGTGACAATTCCACACATGTGAATCTTTGTTCATTGCTCTACTCTTACCCTTTCATTATCCTTTCTTGTCCTTGCTGACACTTTCCTTCTCTTTCCAAATAGTATAACCTCGGCTTTCATGTCTTCTATATATGACAGAACATGCCATGCGTGCTAGTTACCTTTCTCCCTGTACTACTCTCTTTCTTCATCTTACCTTCCTTTCTTCCTTTGTCCCTAGTACTTTTATGCTCTCTCTCTCTCTCTCTCTCTCTCTCTCTCTGTATGCACACATCTTAATTTTCTTTTGGTTTGTCTACAAAAAATGGGTTTTACAGCAGCAGCAACAGCAGCAGCAACAACAACAACAACAACAAAGAAATTAGGAGGGGGCCAGGGTGAGGACACTGGAGAGAGCTAGCAGGATGTAGTGGTAGGAAGATATGATTAAAGCACTTTATACAAACGTGAAGTTTTCAAAGCAGGACAAGCTATTGAAATAGTTTTCATATACACAGAACATTATACATTGTTCTTACTCACTCCTGACTTCCTCCACCCTCTCTCTAACCCTCTTGGATGTTTTCAACTCTAGATTCCTTTACACAAGGGAGAAAGCGAGGTGTTTGTTTTTCTGAATCTGGCTTATTTTACTTACCTCCGTAATCTCCTAACACTCAGTCACTACAGACGTCTTAGTGTGTAGAGCCTCCAAAGTATCCATGAATCCTCGTGCCTCTTGGTTTAATTCCTCAGGCCCTTCATGTGGTCGAACTGAGTTTCTGAAAGTGTCCAGTCTTTGGGTTTTTCTTATTTAGTTACCTGCATCTTGTGCTCGACTGGACATATTAAAAGTAGAACAATGAGTGACTTTGGTGTTAGAGAATGACTGAATTATGGCTCTGTCACCCAATAGCTGTATGGCATCTATCTATCTATCTATCTATCTATCTATCTATCTATCTATCTATCTATCTATCCATCCTCCTGGAGAAGACAGAGGCATAAAGCCCACTTGCTGCAGACTAGATGTTAAACAAGATAGCAGATATAACAGCCTGGGTTGATTGGTATTCCCATAATTACTACTCAGTATTCAGTGGCTTGTAATTATTGAGAATACCCTCTTGTATTGGTAACTGTGCAACCTCCTCTCTTTCATCAAGATTTTGCTTAAGTATCTTTAAAATTGGGAAGCCTGCTCAGCTCACTCTAGCCTAAAGTGATCTCTTACTGTTCTGAACTGTCAAATCTACTTATGTGGCAATTAATCTTGTAGTAGCTTATAGTCTTTTTGTGTGTGTGTGCATAGAACTTTTAATGATATCTTTTGTTAGAAATCACTTCCCCGTGGAGTTTCTGCTGCTTGCCTGTGAGATTTGGAAACTTGCGACTGTGGCTTACATATTGTTTAATCTTCACAGCCCTTACCAGTGATGGATGGCTTCTTTGGAGGCCTATCAATCAAAGCTGTTTGATTTAATAAACATATTTCTAGAGCTGACTGCTCTAGTCCTAGCCAGACTACAGAAGGGGATCTGTTTGTAACATGTAAACATTTGACTTGACAGGTTTTAAAGTACCCATTAGGAGGGATGGCCGCTCAGCATATAAGCTTACATTTAAGAAGCAATTGATGAGATGGTGAATATGGAGCCTGCTGGCATCCTGGCCCCCCTACGGGGACCATTCAAACACTTCCTATTAGTTATAACTTCCTGGTGGGGTAGTGTGAGCTCCCCATGAACACTTAATTATGGGGAGCAGGTTCATTACTGCAAAGTGGTTGAGTTTAGAACAAGCTAAATAAGAAGATTAAAATCATTTTGGAAGAAACAGTTCATGGGATATTAATACATAGGCTGTAAATAATGAAGGATAATGAGAACATTAAATTCCAGCAACAATGTATTAACTGCAGAGGGGACTAATTTGTAAATGAATGTTTTGCTTCTCCCAGGGATGGGTTCTCATTTGCTGAAAGGAGGGTTGAGATTGGCCGCTGTTGAGACACCTTTGGTGAGATCTGAGAGTAGCTCCTCTGGCCCACTGCAATGTTTAGACTTGGACTTTACACCCTTGTGCTGATGATCAAACTCAGTGCATTGAGAATATTAGGCAAGCGCTTTACTACTGAAGTCCTGATTTTGGATTCTTCAACAGTAGTGAAAAAATAAACACCCTAGGGTAGGAACAGAAGGTTATGTTTTGTTTTATTTTGATTTGTTTTGCATTTTGTTTTTTTTTTTAATAGCCCTTTAAAAGTGTTGAAAAAGTTCATTGGGTGTTTTCTGAAAGTTTATTTTTCCATTTATTTTTCTTGCATTTTTTGAAAAAATTTAAATTGAAAATTGATTTCTCTCTCGTACAATACACCCCTGCCACAGTGTTCCCTCTCCCCTCCTCCCAGCTCTTCCCCTCCACAACTATGCCTTTCCTTTCCCCTTCCACATCTCTGTTTTGTGAGTTTACTGATAGGCCATTTGGAAAGGAGCCAGAAGAGAGAGGTAGGGGTGTTCCTCTACCCTGAATTATAATTATACATTAGTACTCCATGTTGTAGAAAGCAATCTGAACACACATGTTGTTAACAGATTAGCCTGTTTACACGGAGTTAACCTCACCCTCATTCCAAATGCCCCATACTGGAGTAAAAGGCTGATAATGGCAAACACTGACTAGACCAAGCATTTCAAGAAGTACCTGAGCCCAGATATGCAGAGGCAGAGGGTGTAGTGCAAGGGATGACAGTGAGGGGCATGCAGACAACACAAGTCTTAGAGAAAAGTGTGGAGGACCACCTGATCTGAGAGGCAAGCCTGAACTCTAGAATTACTGACAGAATCTGACTCCTCTTCTGTACAGCCTGCTGGTAAGAGATGAGAGGGAAGGCAGTGTACTTTTTGAAAACTGATTTATGTCAGGCATGGTGGAAAATGCCTTTGATCTCAGGACTCAGGATGCAGAGGCAGGTAGATTTTTACAAGTCCAAGGCTAGGCTAGTCTACATAGTGAGTTCTAGGCCAGCCAAGGCTACATAGTGAGACCTTGTCTTAAATAAATGTGTGTGTGTGTGTGTGTGTGTGTGTGTGTGTGTGTGTGCGCACATGAGTGCACATGCATGTGGAGGTCAGAGGACAATTTATGCAATTTGTTCTTCCCTTCTACCTTTACATGAATTCCAGGGATTCAACTCAGGTCCTCAGGTTGCATCCACTGCTTTATCTTTTATTTTTATTTTTTTTATGTCAGTCTGCTGCTTTCTTATATCACTGACTTCCTTTAAAATACAACTTACAGATTCAATTTCTGTCTCTGCTTGTTGGTGACAGGCTTCTCGAGCTGTACTGCAGCTCCAGTTCCCAAGAATAGATTCTGAATGCTCTGCTTTCTGTCGGTGATGGGTGCGGACATTACATGAGCACTGGTGGTTCTCTAGGAGATGGCTTGCAGTAGACATGGCCCAAGCGATTTCTCCATTGCTCCTTACTTCCTTCTGAAATTATCTCACCGTGAATGTAATACAATGTTGGAAAATAAAGAAAGCAAAGCTAATAAGTGGAGGAGAAAAGGAAGATACTGCTTTGTGAGGCTAGCCTTTGGTAATTTCCCNAATGAGAAAGTAGAGGTTAGTCTCTGGAGTTTGCTCAAAGACAGGCAGTGTTTTGAGACATGCATGATGTGTTGGTAACTAAGGGTGATTTTGGCCCTCTTGACATTGGTCTTTCTTCTAAGGATTGAATGTATTTCCTATTTCTCACCATAGTTTGACCCTTAGCTCTTATTTGCTAACATTCCACATTCCCTTTAACACTATGAAAAGAGAGCTGGAGACAGGAAGGTGTACAGTGACTTACCAGGACTATAAATTAGCAGCAAAGACAAGAATAGAAAAATGAAACGGGAGAACAGTTATTTCCTTTAACTACCATGTGCTCTCTGTCATTGGTGAAACACCGTTATGTTGCTAGGATACTTACGGTCACTGCTGAGGTGCATTGTTCTTCATACAATGAAGATACTTGCCTGATTCATCCCTCGTGGTCTTAATAATCACATAATTGCTTTCTTCAATTCTCAAAACTTTTAAAAGTTATTCTGGGTAGTTTAGTCAGGTACAGATTAGAAAGCTCTGGCTTCGGCATTGATTTTACAGGATGTGCATCAGTAATTACAAATCTTGTTCGTTTGCTTTTGTTCTGTGTTGTTTTGAGATGTGATGTTGCTATGTAGCCCAGGCTTTCCCTGGATCCCTGCTCCTTCTGTCTCTGCCTCCTCGGTGCTGAGATGGTAGGAATGAGCCCCAATGCTTTAGCTTCAGGAAATCTTAACAGCAATGAACAGTTATGAAGAGATCATAGGAAGGCTCACATTTTCCTATTTCCACAGCATTTCACATTATTATTTGTTTGTGTGTGCCAGGACACTGATGTGGAGGTCAGAGTACAGCCTGCTGGAGTGTGGGATTGAACTGAGCTGTCAGTCTTGGCAGCGAGTACCTTTACCCTCAGCCATTTCTCTGCCCACATTTTGCTCATTTAAAAACTTTCCCCTGGTATAAGCAATCAGATATCTATTATCCCAGAACTTAGAAGGTGGAAGCAAGAGAAGGAGTTCAAGGTCAGCCATGGACCCATGATGTCCAAAGCTTTATTTTTAACTCTTAAAATGATAACCAACATTGCCTGGTGAATTATACACTCCAATATGCCTGGGTAGCTTCAGAAATGCAGAAGTGCCATCTCTAAAGAGAGCCGTGTAGCTGTGTACCTTTCCTTCGGATCTTGAACCTCCAGGCAACATGAGCTGGCAAAGAACACTTTTAAAAACAATATTAGAATTTCTTTCTTGGACAGAAATCCAAATGTAGATCTGTTTTGTAACACAATTTTATTAAAGTCTAACACAGTTTGGTTTACAATTTTTCAAAGTAGTATTAACTAACTTCTGCATTTTTATTTATGAGACAGAGTAGCGAAGGCTGGACTTGACCCCTCAGCAATCCTGTTGCTTCAGCCCTCTGAGTCCCGAGGTGACAAGGCAGGAGGTAGCATGTATCCCACTACTCTTTCCGGTTTTGATCTCTCCACTTGTTAAGTAAAGAACAATAGATAGTATTTTCTCTCCCTGTGAAGCACAGAATAGAACCTTATGAACTCATAAAAGTATTAGTATCATTTAGAATCCAAAATGTGAAAGGTTCAGTGTAATTAACAGAGATGAGCTTCCCTCGGAAGTCTCCAAAACTGACATCCCATAGATGTGCATGGCTCCTCAGTTTGGTAACATTAATAAACAAGTGCTTTTAATTTAAGAGTAATTATGAATCCATCCATGTGTGAGTTTTCTAATGAAGTCAAATAAAGAAATCAGCAGTGGGGAGACATTTTTTCAGTTCTTAATTAGGAAACTAGCAGCACATTTAATGGTCGTAATTGTCATTGGAGCCTTCCCAGAACACTGCTCTTGTGTAACGCTATGATAAACTCAGAGTGTGTAGAGCTCAGGTTGAAAGCACAGCTCTTGGAGTGATGAAATCCTTTCTTCTGCCAGCTCCAGAAGTGGTGTTGTTAATCATGTAATGTACATGCTCTTGGCAGAAATAAAATGCACTGAGATCCTTGGAAGGAATGAGCTGTAGAGATTGCAAGGAAAACTTGTGACACAGACATCCCTACACTTGGTTTATGTTGAGGGACCTTTGGCAGCATAACTGATGTCAAAGCTACACTATAAGGCAGTAGTTCTCAACCTTCCTAATGCTGTGACGCTTTAATACAGTTCTTCATGTTATGGGGATCCCCAACCATAAAATTACTTCATTGAGTTATAATGTGAATATCTGATATGCAGGATATCTGAATGTGACCCCTGTGGGACAGTTGTTTGACACCCCTCTGAAGGAGGGTTGAGACCCACAGGCTGAGAACTGTTGCTATAAGGCCATTAAAGAACACAAGTATTGATTCTTAACACTCTCTGAAAACTATTCACTATCATGTTGACCAAGTGAAGCTGAGTTTATTGCTTAAATAGAGGGCATATTTCTTTAATAATGACCAAAGAGATAGACTAGGGGCAGATGTTATGAATGTAGGAGGTCTAATTGAAAGTAAGTGGACTTTCCACTTGTGGTGGGGTAGCAGGGCAGTCCTAACTGAGATCTGGAAATGGCTTTTGTTTCTTGAATATGTATGCCATTCATATCTTCCTAGGCAGGGATTTTCTGTAGCATATTAATATAAGAGCTGTTGTTTTTATTCCTGATGGTTTAGCCACTAGGTACTCAGATTGATTCAGAATCTACCCACAAGCTAGACCTCTAGGCCATTCTCTCATTTCTTTCTCCATGCATTTATCTTCCTTCCCTTTCAGCCAGTACCCCTCCAGCATTTGCTATTCCTTAAGCACCGCACTTGACAGTTATGGGTACAGAGATGAATGCTGTGTTTTACCTTTGATAGGCTTCCAGGTCTAACAAGGATAAGAAATACCTTCATACATGGCTATAATAAGTAGTACTGTATTGGTAAAAGTCAAAATAGGAAGATATGAGACAGGAGGTAGTTTGTTCCTGACTATCAAGAGATTTAAATATAATCCTTAAGTGATTCACCTTTACTTGGCAGACAGAATAAAGAGATTTATTTCAACTTTATTTGCATATTGACATCACCTGGGAATTGGGAAAAAATGGTGGCGCCATCAAAAGTGGTAAATATCCAAATATCTGGGGTAGAGCTTGCCCGTTGACTATCTTGGTAATGCTACTACTTGCTTTAACTTTAATTTAAAATTAGAATTTTAAATCTCTGCCAGGCGTTTGGGAGCCATTACAGTTTTCAGTGAAGATACTGACAAACATTGTACAAATGATGGAAGATGGAAGCCCCTGAAGATGGAGACCCCATGAGGTGGTCTTCTGTGAGATGATAGTCTTAACTGAAGCACAAAGGATGGCTGCAGAAATAGACAGATTCAAGGGATATTTTGGTGGTCCTTTTATTCCCTACATTAGCCTTTAATTTTCATCATCATATCAGTTGGACATTTAGTGAGTTTTGGGCTTATCTAAAATATGTAAGTCTGAGGGAGAGAGAGAGAGAGAGAAAGAAAGAGAGAGAGAGAGAGAGAGAGAGAGAGAGAGAGAGAGAGAGAAACTGTAGAAAAGTAGGGTAGTGAGATGTTACAGAATCTTCTCTAGATTCAATAGATTCATCCATTGGTTCTTTGTTCCAGTGGTAGTAAGAGTTGGATCTCTCTGGAAGTGTTGGGCAGAGTCCTCATGGATGGGACCAGTGTCTTTATAGAAGAGCTTGAGAAAACTAGCTAGCTTTCCTCATCCCTTCCCCATGAGAGGATTCTATACCCAACCATTCTATAACACACAGTAGACATCATCTTAAAAACAGAGAGCAAGGCTTCACCATACATCATCAGTCATTTGCTAATGACTTAGTTGGAGGAGAAAGAAAGTTCGACTCATGAGATAGTTTATGACCAGACATGGTGGTATACTCAATTCTAACTCTTGGGGGGTGGAGACAAGAGGATGGGGAGTTGTCAGTCATAGTCACCTACACAGGGATGCTAAGGCCAGCTTAGCGTGGACCACATACTATCCTGTCTCCAAAAGCCAACCTCCAAAGACAAAAAGGAAAATAGAAACAAGGCAGCAATAACGCTCACACCAACAACACCTCGTCTGAGACATTTTGCTGTAGCTGTGTGAGTGGACGGAGACAGCCAGTTGGAAAGTCCTGGACCAGGCAGGCTGAACTCTAGAATATATTCTTTGGATTTCTTGACATGTAATTCATATGCTGAAAGTCTTATTGGTCGCAGAGGCCACAGAGGTGTGACTTACTGGATATAGGGTGAGAAGTGGAAACTGTGGGTTTAGGCAGCTATTTTAAGAGAATTGCTGTACAGGGCAGTAGAGAAGTTGTTGTGACGTGACAGAGGTAAGGTAGTTTCCAGCTTGTATAACTATTCACAGGATAGATACAACAGAGAGATAAACTGCTCCTTACCAGGGGCACAAAGCTGGTCCAGGGAGAGGCTTTACTTCTCTATGAAGAATAACATAAACGATGGTATGCCGACATGGGAATTCATTGCTTATTTCTTTTTCATAATTATTCGGTGTAATTTTTTTCAATCTTAGGCATTAGGGAATAAAATATCATTTCTCAGTTCTTTAGGTTTTTTTCTTTCTCTTCCAAAATTCACTTAAAAGCTCACAACATCCTCACATTTCATTTTGATCCCAACAGCTTCATTAACAGTTTCCTTTGTTGAATATTCTCGAACATAACCTTTTGCATGGAGCTGAGCTATTGTTTAGCTCCTCAGAATTAACCTTTCTAGCAAAAACATACATTTTCAAAGAGAGTACAGAGAAACAGAGGTGTGTTTAAAGTTTGAGAAATTGGATGTGTGTTAGATGATAAAATATATTTAAAATTATCAACATCAGTTTGCACATTAAAATTCAGTCTTGTGGGTTACCTCTCAAAATCAATGAACTACACAAATTTATTAAAAACATTTGTGTATATGGGGACGGAACACAGGAGTCAGAAAATTCTAAATACATGATACCTTCATTTTTTTTGTATTGATGAAGTCTCCTTAATTTTCTGTAATCAGTGATCTTGCCTAGAATTTTTAATAATATTAGTATCCATAAACTGCCACAAATTACAATCTAGTCAAATTAGTATTTTCAATTTGAATGCTGAGCAATTAGTAAATTCTATTCCAGGGTGAGCCATTCTGTTTCTAAGACAACACAGAATTGGACTTTAAAATTACTATTTATCCTTTCACAGTTACACACACACACACACACACACACACACACACACACACACATACCTCTTTGATCACCTCTACTGTCTTCTTTTAACCCATCCCACATCTGCTTCCCAATAAATTCCCCTCCTACTTGCATATCTGTTTGCATTTTAAGACTCCATACCATTTAATTAGGGTTGCTGGCATGATGGGGTGGGAGCTGGAGCACGGCAATTTACCAGAGCTATACACTGAGGAATATGGCTACATTTTCACCAGCAACTGCCTATAAGAGGGAGTGGGGCCTCATGAGCCTTTTCCTCATTCATTATGGACTACTGAGGGGTAAGTTTGTGTAGGCCTTGTGCAGTTACAATTTTAGCTGTACAACAGCTATGTCATTTCCAGAAGACATCATTTAACAGCTCTCCTCATTCTTTGACTGGGCCCCTTTTTTGCAACATTTCCTGCATCCTGGAGGGGGCGACACATGTCTCTTTTAGGGTTGTCTTTCTTATTCTCAGCACTCTGACCTACTGTGAGTGTCTGCACTAGCTAACGCTGCCCCATGCAGCGGCTTCTCTGAGAAAGTACGAGAACAGCACTGATCTCTGGGTGTAAACAGGAAGATTTTGAAGGCAGTTTGACACTACCGACCTTTAAAATCATTGATCCAGTTGTTTTGGCTACTGTAATGGTGAAAGTAGATTGAGAGATGATGACGGATGCTATTTGGAATGCTCTCGTTACATTGGTCTTGTTCCAGGGGAGGCGGTATGCAATCGTTAAGCTTTTTTTCAACCAAGGAGACTGTCTTTACATAGAAAACATTTTAATTCCACTGTAATTTCCTTTCTGAATTTCAGAATCTGAAAAGCAGTCTGAGAAATAGGCCTCAGGGAGCTGAAATGTTCTATGTCTCAAGTACTTTTTAACAATTTCTATACAGTTTCCTTTAAAAAAAAATCACCCAACTGCAAAAAAACCGATTACTCAAGGAGACACCCGATTTCATCTCCTTTCTGCTCTTGACAGACCATGCAATGTATTTCCAAAGAGTTCATCAGTTTGTGCTTGCTTTTTTCTTGAAAGTTCTCTCAGGCATCCTCCATTTTACAGCAAGTGAAGGGATGTGTCTTTCCATGCTTGTCTGTGTCCTGTTACGCTGACATGAGAGATTGTTTCCGATTAGTTATTGCATTACATGGTCATTGCATTTCCTCCCTAGACTGGTCTCAAACTTGAGGTCCTCCTACCTCAGCTTCTGGAGTCTGGCTACAGCACACCCCTCCCCAAGCCTGCCTCATCTATTGTTCTCCATTGACAATGTGTATATCACAGAACACCCGAGAAGTTCCTTGGGACAGTGAAGAGCAGTGCAGCTCACATTAGCCTAGGATAGCTCACTGGGTAGCAATACAGCCCTGTGGCATTCAGGAATGATGTGTGCACCAAGATAAAGATGGGAAATCTGACCAGAGCACTTCTTTGTTTTTTACCAACCTATGAATTTATGGTAAAAACCATCTTGCTGGAATAAGTGAAATCACAATTGGATATTAATGAGTTATGATCTATAGAATAATACATATTTGTGAAGTTGATACTTTTTCTGTAAAGGCTGGGCTAGCTTTTGAGGTTGAGGTAAGTACAGTCACGTCCATTTTATTTTAACCCTGCAATCATCTTCTGAGGCTAATCCTGGACCTGCTACTGTGGTAGGTGTTTTAGGTCCAAGTCTCAGCCCTCAAGGGACTCACTGCCTCCTGAGGAAGAAAGACAATTAGACAGTCATATGACATTACTGCAATGCGTTGGACCAGAGAATGCTTTAGGGACTGAGAAAGAGAATACCAAACTATAGAAAAAAGAGAGACTCATCAGGTTTTCAAAGAGCAGAGGACATGACATTAAACCTTCACCTGGAAGGGCAAGCCGGAGCTGCAAGTAAAGAAACAAGAGGAAGAGATTTAAGGTTTAAGGAAAGTGTACAACAGGGCATAGGCACACGTGCATTTGGGGAAGGATTAATCACAGCAGATGACTTCAGCTTGAAATGCCTCCAGAGCTTACGGATGGGGCAGGTCATCACCATGTAAACTTCATGGAGAAGACTTCATGGAAGAGGTTTGATTCAGGTTTACCCTAGAAAGATAGCCACAAGAAGGTCAAGCAAAATGAGAGATAAAAACGTTCAAGAAAACCCTAATTATCATCTGAGACATCCTTATGAAAGCATTTGTGGACATATTTGAGTGTTGATCTTAGATGTACTGCACATCACCAGTACAAAGTTTTCAAAAGATGAGAGGTAGTTCAATGTCCACTACCAACACAGAACATTGGCATATTCTTGAAAGGGAAATGCAATGTCAGACTACAGTCAGAATTGTAATTCTGGCTTAAGACAACAACTTTAATATGTAATTTTGATTTAAGGCAATTATTTCAGTGTAGGAGGCTATTTTCAGTTTTATTGGCATTGGGTAAGGATTGTGACATAATAGTCTGGGGATGGCAGACATAACAAAGGAAGGATTTCTTTAAAATCATCAAATATTAATTGTGTAAAATAAATCTCAGTGTTACAGTTTCATACAGGAATATTTGAATTTGTGGTTTCAAATACTTTATTTATTTCACATGCATGACTGTGTATGCATGCATATACATGCCATGTCACTCGTGTGAAGGTCAGATCTATGAGCATGCAGGAGTGGGTGCTCTCCTTCAGAATGTGGGTCCTTGGTATTGAACTCAGGTGATCTGGATTGTGGGCAAATGTCACTACCCCATGACTTATCTTGCCAGCATTCATATTGTATTTTTATTATATTTTATTCTCTTCTTTCTCTTAACCCACCATCTAAGAGAAGGAAAGAGAAAGGATGAGGCAGCCCCCTGGCAGGGGGGCTAATTTCACAAGAGAGCACACTTCTCTTGTAGGTTGAGGCTTTTATGATGCTTGGATGGGAGGTTGGCCCAAGTGGGAACCTGAGGTACTGTCTGACTGGGTAGTGCTAATGGTTAAAGTAGGAGGTGCAAGAATGCTATCAATAGTGTCAGCTTGGGGGAGCTTGGAAAATGGAAACAGAAAACAGTTTTAAGTACAGAAAGCAGGTGCTGTTCCAGCTGGGATCTAATCACAGGAGGAGCCGAATTGGGACATGGAGTAGAGTTGGCTCCTTCAGTTCACACTCTGAAGCGGGACCCGAAGTGATCTCATAACTCCGTCATATTCAATTTCCTTATTGTTCCTCTCTCCACTTCCACATCAGCTTTAAAAATCTTAATTACTTAATTAATTAGGTTTTAGGTTCCTCATATGATTGGATACATGGATAGGACTTTTCTGATTGGGCAAAACACGTGTTGACATGTGAATATTCATGAAAGATTGCCACAGTCTAAAAGAATTGAAATAATCAAGTGGGTGAGATGCTGTTCTACAGATACAAACCAGCCTTATTCTCTCCCTGCTCCAGTCATCGATTCTGTTTGATGGGCCGAAGCTCAAAACAAAGATATCATCAGGAGTGGAGGTTGTGCTCGGATTCAATGGCATGGACTTCTGCTTTGCCAAGGTCAGCCTAGTTATGCCTCCCAATGAGAGCTCCATCTGCCAGGAACAGAGATCAATAGAGAATCTCTGGTATGGCACCATTCCCAGGGGTGAACAGTCAGCTTTCTGGCAATGAGTTTATTGTTTTCATTGGGGGAAGTGACGGTGTTTTGTCCTTATTAGAATCGATACTCTAGACAGGGATGCGCCTCCTTTGTTCATAATGCTTTTGAGAAAACTATTATCTCTATAGTCATAGAATGATAGTATCCAATAATTATAATATTCTACCTGGTACTGCTTCTGATATCATAGCCAAAGAGGTATGGCTATGGGTCTATGTACAAGGACTCACTTCTCATGCTCTCTACTGTGTTTTAGCAAGTGGGGTAAGAGAATGAGAGAATGGACCTTTGTAAACACAGTTGTAGTTGTAGTATATAGGTAGTAATATATTGCTGGGATAGGGTGGATTTTTCATGAAAACCATTTATGTCCTGAATTAGCAATCAATAGACAGTATCATTTCTCTGATAACCAGATCACATGGGGCCAGGAATCAAAGGCTGGGAAGTAGAGTGGTAGAATTAGCCATTATCCCGGCTGGTCTACTACCAAACTGCTTTACTTCTTGTTTCTGTAGCTTTTCTCTCTAAGCCCAGAGAACTTAATTCCAGCCAGGAAGAAGAGTAATGATGTCACCTAACTAGAAGTTATGACTGTCACATACCTTGAACTCCTGAAGCTTCTGAGTCAATAGAGCGTTATCATCCTGACCTGGGTGATTGCTTCTGATTATCAAGGGGAAATTGGACTGCTGCTTCACAATGGAGGTAATGATGAAGGTGTCTGGTGTGCAGGAGATCCTTTACCTCTAACTGTCACTTTGCTTTGTCACCAAGATCCATGGAAACACACAACAATCCAATCCAGCTCCAACAGAGAACTGTTCAGACTCTTCATGAATGAAGGCTTGCATTATAACAGCAGGTAAAGAAAGAATTATTATCACCCAAACCCCTTGCTGACAACAGAGAGAATACAGAATAGGCATCAAAATAAAGTATCTATAATATTAGACACATCCACATGCCAGGTTAGAGAAATGAAGACCATTAGCTGTCATGAATGTTTTCTCCCTGATTTTGTTAAGGTTCATGCATTTTACGCAGCTGTGGCACTTTCTGTAGGATTTATTTTTCTCTGACAAAAGCCGTTTTAGGGGAAGAAAGGCCTATTTAAGTTTTGCTTGAGAATATGTCTGTCTTGGTGGGGAAAGCATGACAGCTGGAGCACGTAGTGACTGCTAACTCGGCTTGTGTTGTTGGGAAGAAGAGAGTGCTGGGACTCGGCTTGCTTTCTCCTTTACGCTTTTGGGGACCTTGGTCCATAAAATGGTGACACCTCCATTCAGGGTGGGTCTTTCTTAGTCACTTAAAGCTCCCTGTGAATAAGCTAATAGCTATACTCAGAGACGTGTTTCCATGGTGATTTTATACTGAATCAAGTTAGTGCTGAAGTTAACTGTCACCAACAGTATCTTTACTTTTTTTCTTTTCTTATATTCTTATCACATAACATACAATGTTATGGCTTTATATCGGTTTTTAACATTTATAATATATTATGTAAGAATAAAAAGGATCATGTGTGGACTTTCCCTCTTCTCTTGGGGAGGGATTAATGAGTCTTTGGTTGCTTGGGGGTGACTGTATCCTGCTAGGTAGAACTACCATTTTATTATGCACTTACTTTCATATTAAGTTTGATTTAAGATGTGCATAAGGGTACCAAATTGGCACAGAAGTCTTGTGCTGTTTAAATTTTGATGCTTAAACTGTGCACATACCTACTGTGCAGTTGTTCCTTGTAAATTAGAAGAATTTTCCAATGTGAAGACTGGAGGCTGTTGGTTACCTGAGTGACAACGGCTAGAGCCAGAAATCAGGTTAGAGTAACCCTAGTCAAGCTATTAATACAACATTTAAACAATAAACGGGACTAAATCAAGAACCCCTGGTTTACATGTAAATTCTCAATTGAATGTGTGTTACAAATGCCTGCTGGAATCCTATTGATTTTTTAAAATTGGTTCGGTAGTGCTTATCAAAGCTATATTTAGTTCACTGAGTCTACCACCAAGATCTCTACAGTATAGCAAAGGGGAAGTAAGTGAGTGTTCACACATAAATGGGCTTGCATCCTGATTTCACATGGAACCAGGGTGGTTGAAGCTGACAAACACAGGTGATTGACAGGATGTGAATAAAGCAATTATTTTCAGCATCTCTATTTTGCAATTACCTTAAAAGGTGAAAATGGGTAATTAGTTATATATATATATTCAAACCCTCAGCATTTAAGCAGGGCCAGACCTGGTGGTCTTATTTTGAAGTTTTCTAGATGTTTCAGTTAACCTTTGTTGCCTATGTCCAGCCCAGATAGAATAGAAACTGTTTTTTATAGATTTCCTAAGATCTTGCACTGTAGGTTGGATTTTACTTTTCAATTCAAATGGTTCTTTTCAATTTCCCTGATATCTTAAGTCTGTGGAATTGCATGACTATTTGAATTCCACTGGCAAGCTATCTCATATGTATTTGTTTGGCTCTGTGTTCATTCCATAAATAGATGACCTTTTATTTGCCTCTTTAACCTAACTTAACTCCCGTCCTATCCAGGAGAAGGTTATGGCGTGGATTCACATAGAGGGCTTTGTAATAATACCTAGCTGATGCTATGGATACTGGAAGTCATAGTAACATCTCTCACATGTTTGTTTGTACTTTGGAAAGAACGGTATATGTAAAATCTAAGTCCTCCTCAGGTTCTGCTAACAGTGATCTATAGATTTTGTGTATGTGTGTATGCGTGTGAGATAGACATGTGAGAGTGAGTGCATCCGTTTGTGTGCACGGAGACTGGAGGATGGCTTCGGTGTCTTCCTCTACTACTCTCTTCATTACTTCTTTGAAGAAATGTTTCTTTCTGGCCCTGGAGTTGTGTTTTTTGGCTAGTTGGAAAGCCAGCAATACCCAGCCACCTTCCTGTCTTCCTGACTTCAAAAGGACTTGGGTTAGAAGTACGCACATGACTACTCCCAGCCTGCTATGTGGATGGTGTAATCCAAATCCAGGCCCTCATTGATGTGCAGCAAGTGGCCTTAGCCCGTGAGCTGTCTCTTCAGTTGGGGAATTGTAACTGAGCACTGAGGACAGAAATGAAATTGTTATCTTAACTATATAGGCTGTATCAAAGGTGACTTTGTGAAATGTTTACTGTCACTGAATTAAAAATCAGTCAGGATGTGAAGGAATTTTCTTTAATTCTCTTTACTTAGCAATTTACTAGCAGAGACTCAGTGTATTGTATAACACATATTAGAAATATTTAGCACGGATTAACAAAGACTGACAATAACATAGCATGCTGTATAATTAAGTCTGTATGCAAAAATGGTACAATTCATTTCGAAGAGAGTGCACTACAACTATGACATTAATTACTGAGTCCCAAGCTCCAATTTCTAGTATATGTGCTGCCTTTCAATGAAAGACTCTAATTTCCTAGTTGCTCAATGTGGCACTAATAATTTAAAACTTGAAATATGTTCAAATCATTTTACCTTAAAGAAAACAATTCCCTGAGGACAATTTATTTCATGTTTTACTTAACTTCTTAAAATTTTCTTATTTTTTCTCTATGTTTCTATCACACATTCTTATTTTTCCTTGCCTGCCCCTTCTATCCCATTCCTTGTACCTCTTCCTCTTATTTGGGTTTCATAACTAAATGAACTCTTAGATAGCTAGAAAATCAATTCATGTTTCTCACAGGTACTTAAGTCTTCAATAAGAGAAATGGGCTTGGGAGTGTAGCTCAGTCAGTAGAGTGTTTGACTGAATATCCCAACTGCAGAAATGGGGCATGATAACACACACAGGTAACTCCAGTTTTGGGAAGCAGAAGGATCAGAATCCAAGGACATCTTTGGTATTAGACAGTGAATTTGAAGCAAGTCTGAAATACATGAGACCCTCTCTTATAAAAGAAAAAGAAGGGGATGGAGGTAGATTGACTGAAGGTTGACAACTGGGCACTTACCTCTTCCTGGTCCTCAGCCTTATGGAAGCACCAATGAGTTAGATTTGAGATGTTTCCCTGAAGCACACATGCTCAGGGCTTGGGGACCGTCCAGAATTCCATTAGACTTCTCAAAAGGTTAAATCTCCATTCAGAGAAATTCAGAGAAAACCATTTAAACAATTTATCAGAGATGTTATACAATTCTTAAAAAGATTATAAATTATGGCTCAAATATTTAGTCTTTTAAAACAAAACATATACATTTTGATATCTCAAAGCTTCCCTTCATACTATTCCACTATTTATTATGTTACTCTGATGTTTTCATATACATACATACATACATACATACATACATACATACATATCATTATGTCTTGCTCCTCAGCCATCCTCCCTCCTCCCACTTTCTATTGTTCTCTCTCCTACCCCAAATAGTTCTCCCCTTCTTTTCTGTGGAATGTATATTCCTCTGTTTTGTGTTTTAGGCATCTTGATCATGGTGCACTGTGCAGAGGTTTTTCCCTGAACATGTCTAGCTGACAGTCTAGCTCTTTGACCATGGTACAGCATGGACAACTTTCTTGTTTTTTTGTTTGTTTGTTTTGATCATGTCTGGCTGAGGTTTTTAGCCTCCTGACCATGGTACGCTGTGAACATGTTTATCTTTAATCATTTCTGGCTAGGATCTAGCATTTTGACCATGGTACACTGTGGCAGGTTTTTAATCTGATAATACCTAGCTGATGTTTTAAACCCTTGATCATGGTACACTGTGGGGAGACTTTTCTCTTGCCATGTCTACCTGAGGTCTGTCACCTGTGCTTCAATGGCCAGTTCTTTTCGTAGATTTGGGAAATTCTCTACTATGATTTCACTCAGTATGTTTTCATGACTTTGCTCTTCTTCCTTTGTTCCATGGAGTCTTAGGTTGGGCCTTTGATAATTTCTCAGAGTTTGTGGGCGTGATCATTGATCCCTTTTCTTTACTGATAATTTGACTTCACCTGCTTAATCTGACTCGGTGTTGATGATGTTCACTGCTTTCTGCTGCGTTTTAAAAACTTGATTCTCTGAGTTTTTTTTATTTCTAACATTTTTCAAATTTTCATATTTCTTGCCTACCCACCCTCTTTCTGGAATCACGTTGTGCATTGTTGGTTTTCCCTTCTAAGTCCTAGAAAAATTTTCTATTTTACTTCTATGCTTTTCTGTGTCTTCATTGGGATCATTGATCATTTTCATAAGCAAACTTGTACTCTGAATCTAACATTGTATTCATTCTACTATCTTTGCACTCACTAGTTGAGAAGTTATGATCTCTGGGAGGAATCATGTTGCCCTATTTCTTTTTCATGTTTCTCTCTTTTGCAATTTGTGTGTCTGTTCATGTAGGTATGTCTCTCAGCTTTATTTGAATATCTTCTTAGGGAGTACCTTAGAGTTTTATTCCTGTGAAGAAACACCATGACCAAGGCAACTCTTATTTAAAAAAAAAAAAAAAAACAACAACTGAGCAAAACATTTAATTGTGGCTGGCTTACAATTTCAAAGGTCCAGCACATTATCATTATGGTAGGGAGCATGACTGACAGCCTGCAGGCAGATATGGTGTTGGAAAAGGAGGTGAGAATTCTATGTCTTGATCTGAAGGCAGACAGGTGGAAACTATCGTCTGCAGTCAGCCAGGAGGAGCCTCTGATTCCACACTTGGTGGGAATTGAGCATAGGAGACCTCAATGCCCACCTATAGAGTGATACACTTCCTCCAACGAGGCCACACCCATTCCAATGAGGCCACACCTCTTATTAGTGTCACTACATATGGCCAAGCATTAAAACATGGATCTATGTGGGCTAAACCTATTGAAAACACCATATTCATGTAGTCTCCATATTCTTGTAGGCATAACATAATGCAAAATGCATTTAGTCCAACTTTGAAAGTCCTCATAGCCTAACACAGTCTCAACAATATTTAAAACTTGAAAGTCTGTCTGGAGATTCATGCAATCTCTTAACTGTAATCCCCTATAAAATCATAATAAAAGAGTAGATCACATATTTCCAACATCATGGGATATAAATTACCATTTCAAAATGTCATAGTGAGGAAATACTGGACCAAAAAGCAAGACCAGAAACCAGCTAGGGAAACTCCAAACTGTGCATTCCCACATCTAATGTCCAGCTTCTTTCAGCCTTGTTGATTGCAAACACTATTTTTTTTCCTTAGGCTCCTTATAATCCCTGTTAGCAGCTTCCATTGGCATGTATTCCATGGCTCTGGCATCTTTAACATCTTGGTGTATCCAAAACAACTTAGACTTCACAGCTCCTTGTTCCAATGTCTGGGATATATACATGATCTTCTGGGCTCCCCCAAGGGGCTTCTGTCAGTTCTCCAACTCTGCCCTCAGTAGCACTCTAGGCTCTGGCTGATTCTTCTCTACTATTTCTGCTGTTCTCAGTGGTCATCTCATGGCAATGGTATCTTTAATATGTTGGTATCTTCTGCTGCAACTAGCCTGCACTTTTCACCAATAACCTCTCATAAGCATTCTTCACAATGGCTTTTCCTTGTCTTTGTTTCTGCATCTGTTTCCCTGTGACGGTATGTATAACTACAGACCTATGCCATATCTCCTATCTTCGACTTCTTTCTACTGAGATTTCAATTGGTGTCATAACATATATTTACTGTTTAGTGTTTTAGACTTATGGCCATGATGTTTACCAGGGTATAAGTATTAGCCACACTCCATGTGGCTAAGGGCTTCATCTGAGTCACTATTATATTTTCAGGACCGAAATCAGTGCTTAGTTTATAGCCTATATGCACTTAGCAGAGCTTATAGCCTATATGTACTTAGCAGTCTTTAGTCTATTTTGTGTCCCTTCTCAAAGTTTCTAATCCCAGAAATTGATCAGAAACAAACTGGGGATAGATTTTCTATATAAGTGGTTAAATTAAAATTAGGTCATTAAAGTGGGAGCATGATCCAGTATAGAATATTTTTTTATTAGATACTTTCTTTATTTACATTTCAAATGCTATCCCGAAAGTTCCCTATACACCCCCCCCCCCCGCCCTGCTCCACTACCCACCCACTACCACTTCTTGGCCCTGGCCTTCTTCTGTACTGGGGCATATAATGTTTGTAAGACCAAGGGGCCTCTCTTCCCAAAGATGGCCAACTAGGCCATCTTCTGCTACATATGCATCTAGAGACACAAGCTCTGGGGGTACTGGTTAGTTCATATTGTTTTTCCACCTAAAGTGTTGTAGACCCCTTCAGCTCTGTGGGTATTTCTCTAGCTCTTCCATTGGGGGACCTGTGTTCCATCCTATAGGAGACTATGAGCATCCCCTTCTGTATTTGCCAGGCATTGGCATAACCTCACTCGAGATAGTTATATCAGGGTTCTTTTAGCAAAATCTTGCTGGTATATGCATTAGTGTCTGGGTATGGTGGCTGATTATGGGATGAATCCCCAGGTGGGGTAGACTCTGGTCCATCTTTTCATCTTAGCTCCAATCTTTTTCTCTGTAACTCCTTTCATGGTTGTTTTGTTCTCTATTCTAAGAAGGAATAAAACATTCATACTTTGGTCTTCATTCTTCTTGATTTTCTTGTGTTTTGCAAGTTGTATCTTGGGTATTCTAAGTTTCTGGGCTAATATCCACTGATCAGTGAGTGCATATTAATTGACTTCTTTTGTGATTAGGTTACCTCACTAAGGATGATATCCTCCAAATATATCCATTTGCCCAAGAATTTCATAAATTCATTGTTTTTAATAGCTGAGTAGTACTCCATTGTGTAAATGTACCACATTTTCTGTATCCATTCCTCTGTTGAGTGACATAGGGTTCTTTCCAGCTTCTGGCTATTATAAATAAGGCTGTTATGAACATAGTGGAGCATGTGTCCTTATTACCAGTTGGAACATCTTCTGAATATATGCCCAGAAGAGGTATTGCTGGATCTTCCGGTGGTACTATATCCAATTTTCTGAAGAACCTCCAGACTGATTTCCAGAGTGGCTGCACCAGCTTGCAATCCCACCAGCAATGGAGGAGTCTTCATCTTTCTCCACATCCTTGCCAACATCTGCTGTCATCTGAGTTTTTGATCTTAGCCATTCTGACTAGAGTGAGGTAGAATCTCAAGGTTGTTTTGATTTGCATTTCCCTGATGATTAAGGATGTTGAACATTCTTTCAGGTGCTTCTCAGCCATTTGGTATTCCTCAGTTGAGAATTCTTTGTTTAGCTCTGTACCCCATTTTTAATGGGCTTATTTGAATTTCTAGAGTCCAACTTCTTGAGCTCTTTGTATATATTGGATATTAGTCCCCTATCAGATTTAGGATTGGTAAAAATCCTTTCCCAATCTGTTGGTGGCCTTTTTGTCTTCTTGACAGTGTTTTTTTGCCTTACAGAAGCTTTGCAAATAGATATGAATTGAAAATAGATATGAATGCAAGCATCAAAAATACTCTAGCTGGTCCCATTTGTCAATTCTTGATCTTACAGCACAAGCCATTGCTGTTCTGTTTAGGAATTTTTCACCTGTGCCCATATCTTCGAGGGTTTTCCTCACTTTCTTTTCTATAAATATCAGTGTCTCTGATTTTATGTGGAGGTCTTTGATCCACTTAGACTTGAGCTTTGTACAAGGAGATAAGAATGGATCAATTCAAATTCAGTAATTATATATATATATATATATATATATATATATATATATATATATATAATTACTGTTGTTTAATGCATCTACTACATATGCTAAATTAGCAAGTTAATACTATGTGACATTTTGTAAGGATAACAGATAATGGAAGCCTACTGATAAATTCTTAATGGAAACTTTGAAGAAGTCATGGAAATAACACATTGATTTGGTCTGGGGAATTCCTGTACAGCCACTGAGAGTTTTAGTCCAACAATAGACTTAAAACCTTGTGTCTTGCAATAATTTCACCCCGTGGAAGTCTGAAGACGCAATGCCCTGCAACTTTGGAGTTCATGATGGTGAGTAAAGAGGAGATAATGAAAGGAAAGTGACAGGGATGTGGTGTTTAAAGAAAAATCAACATCATTTCAGAGTTTGGGGTAGTCAAGAATGCCAGTCATTGCTGCTAGAAGTATTCACTAGACTTGGGATCTCATATTGAATATTGGGAAGAGAAAATAGATATGAATGCAAGCATCAAAAATACTCTAGCTGGGAGAGACACAATGGGACTGTAATCCTGATGTTGTAATAACCATTGACTCCTAAAAGGGTGTAAAGAGGAACTCACAGGAAGGATTGCAGGTGACACATTCACAGACACGGAGGGAGGGAATGCTCAGCCACGAGTGAATAGAAGAGTGGTATAAATCAATAAGTAACATGCTGGCAAAGCAGTGGGCAAGAATGCCCTGAGACTCTCCCAAATGCCAAGGGTCAGAGAGCAAGCTTCGATTTTGATTGAATGTGTGGGAGACAAAAAACACAAGGGCTGCTTCTGACCTCCCCGCAGCCTGTCTCTTGAAACAGATGGTATAGTGCTGACTGCGGACAATAAAGAGAATGCAAAGCGGTTTGGTCCTGTTTTGCTTGCATATTCATTGCCCACACACACACACAAAATTAGTTAGAAGTTGGAAACTAGCAACATTGCTATCCTTACCAGGTCAGCTCTCTGTGTGTGTGTGTGTGTGTGTGTGTGTGTGTGTGTGTGTGTATGTGTGTAAGTGTGTATTTTGTTGTCCTAATTGTTTTTTAAAATGCTCAAATCTCAGTCCCCGAAGGATACCTCTGGACTATGAAAGGCTATGTTAAAGTGAAAGGAGACTGTCAGCATCTATCTTTGGAGGAAAGTGGGAATAACAAAGTGGAGATGGTTAAAGATATACAGCCTTGCACCCGTGTTCCAAAAGGCCGAAAGAGACCTCATAAGAATTACACACTATTGAGCCTGCAGTTTATTATTATTAAACAGATTGTTAAGCAGATGGCTTACAAACACTGAGAAAATGAAGTGTGGGTCATTCATTGACATCCATTGTCCCCACCCGCGGCTGCGTCCATTTTCATGACACCCACATCACTAAAAGTGATTCATAACAAGCCAAGCTCATCCTTGGTTTGGAAAAGTTACCAACTGGGGGATGAGCATAGCATCTGAGACATCATTCATCTTGGATTTATTAACGTGTCTTTGCCTAATGATATCCATTCAACGGCCTACTTGAATATTTCATTCCCCCAAATAGAATGTCTGACCCACTCTAGGCAAAAACACTGATTTTTTTGTAAACTACCCTCTCCTCCAGAAGATTTTTCTCTGAGATTTAGTGAGGAGACCTGATTGCCAGTCTCCTGATACAGTCTTTTCTGTAAACCTTGGCGCTTTCAGCTTCTTTGCCTCCAGATGACTGTGATAATGCTTTGATGAGGTTTTTGCCTTGCACTCAGTGTTAGAGATCTGTGCTCTTGGCTGAGTTAGAATCTTCCTGTCTCTTTGATGTTCACAGCTTTCTGAGTTTCTCTAATTGGAACTGCAAAGTCCTCCACAGCCTGTTCTTATCTTTCTCAGTAAATAGCTGCCTTTAGCACACTACATCAGCCTGTGATTTTTGCTACCTTAAGGCCTTCTTTACCCTGGTTGGAACACACCAAACATTTAGTTCTTTACCTTCTCAACGGCTCTTCTTGCTTTCTGCATCCATTTCCTATTCTGCTGATCATGTTGCTCTTCACGACTCAAAGCCACGCCAAGGTCTTCTTTGAGAAGATGGATCAGGTTGCTTCAGACAGGGCTGGATATTCCTTTACTCGTATGCCCACCCAGCTGTGCATCCACATCCTATGATTGTGTTTATTTGATGGGTGGATGCAAGTTCTCTGCTATTCCTCCTCCCTTAGCCATTGAGATGTTAACCATTGGAACGTTTAACACATAGACTATCAAACACACTTCTTTCTCTTCCGGTGCTTCCTAAGACGTTGCATATACATTGCCTATTGCCCAATCAGTGGTAAAGATCAAGACAGAACAAAAGCATCTTTCCCCCTGAAAGATAAAGAAATTTGCATTCTTACCTGGACAGTGAAACCGACAGAATAAACCCTAATTGATGATGGAAACCACATAACCCTCCTCTCTTCTTCCTCCTCCTCTCCCACAACCAACACATTTTCCTTTTGATTGGAGACAGACAACCCAGGCTTCTTCCTAAGTCTAGCCCATCCTGCCTCAGCTTCCTGAGTGCTGAGGCTACAGGTGTGCCCCACCACACCTAGCTCTCAGGTTACTTCATTTCAGACTCGAGATGTTTTGTATTTGTTATCCATCTTTTGCAACATTGTTTCCACTCAGCATAAAAGGATCTCACTTCCATTTCACAGTCACCTCTGGTCCTGTTATCTTGTATCATCCTATTTGATTTGAGAAGGTATGTGTGTGTTGTTTGTTCTCTGTGTTATAGATGTACCATATATGTTATGTATGATATTATATGTATATTATATAACACGCACATATTGAAAAAAGAAGCTTCTCTGCAGCACTTAAACATGGGAATACACTTAAATATTTAGAAAGCAGTTTGACAACAGGTCTATTTAGCAAAACAACAGCAGTTGTTTCTTCCCAGGGTTCATAACCTCTCCAGTTATGGGCTTTTGACTAGAGTTACAATATGCATGATTTTTTTTTTTTATGGATTAGTTCTCAGATCAAATCAGAAAGTAGTTGGTTATTCCCATAGCATCGATGACACTATTACATCAATTGGTATACCAGCCTGCCCCTATAAAAACTAGCCAGGAGGGAGCAAGTTTACAGCTCAGTTCTAGCCTTATTTGTTTATGTCCTACAGTGAAAATGCGCTGTGTCTTCAGCAATTGGCTGTTATCATTTAGTTCTGGAGAGCAGCTGAGAGAACTGGCAGTGTCTGTATTGTTTCGGGGTCTTGGAGATTACCTGGCTAACAGTTCATAGGGAGATACGTATGCCTGACATTGGGATTTTTCATTTGGTATCTCAGGAATTCTGAGAGTGGCATTATGTGCATAACAATGATAATTAAAGAAGAGACCATGAATCTGAGAGGGAGTTGGGATATAGCAGAAGTTGTGGAGAGAGGAGATGTACAACTGATGTAGATACAGCACGCGTGAGGAATTCTCAAAGTAACGCAATTGAAATATGCATTTAATTAGCTTACAAAGTAGTGGGTTTTCATATGGCTTTTAAAATACATTCTTAATTTTGCTTCGCCCTCTTACCCCTTTCTTCTCTTCTACCTGTCTGCCCCAGTCTCTGCTTTAACCTTTCCACTCCCAATAACCACTTTTTTTTTTTCACATCATGTATGTGTTACTATCTGCCCCCCCCCCAATAGCCTTTTTCTCTCCCACATCTCTATGTGCTTTTTTTGATTCCTGGCCTCTACAGGCATTCCAAACCAAACAGGCAAATCTAACAATTCAAAGCCCCAGTCCTCCTATCAGAGAGAATATGTGGCATTTGTTTTTCAGAGCCTGAGTTACCTCATGTGGTTGAAAATTTTTCAGTTCCACCCTTTAAGAAAAAACCAATTTGATCATGATTTAATATATGAGGACTGGAATACTTTATGCTTCTATATCATTAAAATCTGTCAGTTAAGACATTTAAGTGTATATTTTCGTGGAACTGATTATAATTACAGTGTTGTGAGTGATCATTATTTCCAAAATATTTTCATTATTCAGCAGTAACCCACAACTATTAAATAGAATTCCTTAGTCTTCCTCCAGCTTCCTGACATCTCAAAGAAGCAGATCTTTAAGCATCTACAAATTTATGTGACAGATTCTTTATATATGTGAAATAAGGATACACTTTCCTTATTGTGTTTGTTCTTTCTTATTCAGCAGGTCTTTAAGGCTCCCCAACGTTGTGACACACACCAAAGTTAACTTTCTTTTCAAGGCCGAATGATATGCCATATATTTGTTTTTTTCCACTCATCTGTTTATCTTTGCTTAACCTTTAGTCACCTCACATTTAATATTGTATTACTAGGACCTCTGCAGAACAGTCAGAGGAGACTTTCGGGGCATTCCGTGCGGACTTGCTCAGTCAGCAGAGAGAGCCAGGGACATCCAAACTCCATCTGTTCTGTTGCTCAGTGTGCACGATGCAGAGCAGTGTGACGGTCCCTCATCCTAAGACACACACTGATTTCAGCCTTCTCCCTTTTCCCCTTGACACCCAGGTTAAGGAGCCTACTGTGTGCTGTGCATCTCTCATTTCTATTCCTATCCTCTCCTTTCCCATGCCCCGGCCTTCATGGCCATAACTGTCTCGACAGAAGCAGTCTCATGTACTTATGACATCTGTAGACTTGGGGATCCAGTTCCTGGAGGACAGAGTCAGGACTAAATTTTGGAGAACCTAACCCTCTATTGGATCATTGCATCTCACTGCTAACCCCTGGTGCATTCTCTATGCTGATGGCAATCTCTTTCATTTACTCATTCTACCAATTCTAGGTCCTTCACCTCTTAATGGAGATTCTCTAGAGAGCACACCCAGACCTTGTTGCCAACACCTCTTCAACATCAACTCACCTCTTAACTCCTTAAATAGTTTCTGCTTCTGTTCTTTCTCCAGTGACAATCTTAAAGGTTACCAGTAAAAGCAGCTTCACTTCCTAATGACATGGTTAAGGTCTTCACCTTTCCCATTCTGTCTAGATCTTGGGACACCATTTGCACATCTGTGTTATTTGCATATCACAACTCTTGCGATCAGAAGAGTAACTTTTAATATCTGCCAAACATGGCTTTTGTGTAGAAATCCCAGTTTTGCTGAGTTTTCTTCCTCAACATTTTTTTGGGGGGAATGTGGGCATTTTCAGGGAATGCTTAATGTTGCAGGGTTTTTATTCTGGTTGAGTCACATTAGCTGTTCAAACAACATTCCCCTGAGATGTCATCTTTCATCACATCTTGTCTTGATTCTATTCTTGATACTCTACTATCATCTTCTGCAGTCAAGAAGGCATTATCTCCACTACCAGCAACCTTGATGGCATCCTATTTTGGGGGGGTAATGATAGCTTCTGCTGGTGACTGTTGTTTATTCTTGTACTGTCTTAGAAGGTGTGTGTGTGTGTGTGTGTGTGTGTGTGTGTGTGTGTGTGATTTATTGTCTTAAACAGCTCTTCTAAAATTCAGAAGCATTATTTAGTAACACTCACTTCTCATGTGGCCGAAGAGACTTTAGTCTAGCTTGGCTCTCAGGGAAGATCTTGCAGAAAGTCCTCAGGGAGAACCTTGCCTCACAAAGAGGGTTCCCATGGGAATTCATACTTTCACTAATGTTGGTATCATTTTCTACTATGGGCTTTATTAACTTTTGTCTCTACTTTTATGTGTTTGCTATCTAGCTTAATTGGCTCATGGGTAGGTAGTGTATTAGACATTCCGGAGCCACATCCTTAGAACACAGAGAATGAAGGGAAACTAGAAACTCTGTTCTA
Source organism: Mus minutoides (assembly GCA_902729485.2). Lineage (NCBI taxonomy): Eukaryota > Metazoa > Chordata > Mammalia > Rodentia > Muridae > Mus > Mus minutoides. The sequence goes on along the minus strand of CACVCL010020400.1, from coordinate 39,629 downwards.
GTTTCAGTTGTAGGACTTCAGGGATATTGTCTTAGGCTCCAACTGAACAGAAGGTTTAAAGAGACTGTTCCCACAGATTATTTTGCTGTAGATTTTGGATCTTGAGTGTTCTTGAAAGTTCTCAATGTGTTAAAATTCTGATCTCCAGTGTGGTGTTTTTGAGAGGTGGTGGGAGCTTTAGGAGGTGGGACAAGTCTTAGGTCATTGTGGGCATGACCTGGAAGGGAGGGAATAAAGGACTCTATTACATCCTCTCTCTGGCTTCCTAGCTGTTCCAAGCTGAACAACTTGCTCCTTTCAGACACCACTGCTGTAGTGTACTGCCTCACCACAGGTTCAAAAGCAATAGGCCAACAGACTATGGAATGGAGCCTCTAACGTGTTAATCACCATGAAAAAGTTCACTCTTTCTTAATTATTGCAGTACTGTTAATTGAACCTGCAACTTTGTACATGACAAGCAGGTAGTTATCACTTTTTATACCCCTGCTCATCATATACTTTAAAAAGTTGATTGTCTCAGGTATTTTGATACAGTAATGAAAAGCTGACACACATAGACCCCCATATTCCAAACGCTTGTGTTTCCTGTTTACTTTTTTCTGTTTTTCCCCTTTCTCTCCCCCTCATTTTGTTTCATTATTTAGTCATTTATAAAGCCGTTCTTCATTGCCTCCTTTTCTGGCATTTCTGTCTTTATTCTGTACAAGCAACATCCTTTCCTAGCTTCTCTTATCTTTACTTCTCATAGCTCACTATTTCAAATGCAACTCTGTGAAGCTGATTAAATATATATAGTCTTGACCTTCTCCCTCAGATAGTCACTGATGGATGCTCACTCCCATCAGCTGAACGTCTGTCACAAGAGTTCTTTCAATCAGTCTTATATGGAACTACCCTTTTCCAGGTTCAGGCATCTGGGACATTGCATGTTCTGAGATCTTTCGAAACTAATATACTATACACCACTGTATTGGTTGAACTGATATTCATTGCAGGAAGACATGTCCTCTTGGTAGAAGCACATCTAAGCCCGAATCAATGACATTGCTACGCCCTTGTCTACACCTTGACTTTAGAATGCTCTGGAATTGGGGTTTTTGAACCTTGGACTTGGTCATGGCTTTGTTTTCTGAAAGCAGGCACTGAATCTTGGCCATTCTTATGTTCCACAGACCCCATCAGCTCCAGATGGCACAGACACCATAACTTCAAAGCATTTGGGCAGAGATGCAATAGTTTTATTTAAGGTGACTGCAGAGGGAAATCTTGGAATAACAGGAACTCATAATAAATCACCTTGAAGATTCCTACCAGCTTTAAAAATTGGTGATTTTGTAGAGTAAAACATTTAATGCTTTCTTAGATGGCTATAATCTGTTGATTTAGCTGAAGCTCTTTGTCATTTATATATGCACCTGGGCTGATGTTTATTTTCTTTATGGATTTGTTTGAAAAGGGTGGCTTGCTATTTGCAGCTCCAGTGGTTTTCAGTTCACATGGGTTATTGGCTTAGATATTTGTGTTGGTTGCAAACCTTCCCGTTAGTGACATGGCTAGAACTGTCACTTCCTATCAATGCTGCTCTCCCCTTCCTTCAAACTGGTAGCATTTCTAACTGGATACCCAGTAGCCTTCCTGACCACCTGGCATCTTTGGATCTGGCTGCTACTGAGTTACAATATAGGGAAAACGTATTCTGAGGAACTTCTGTGAGTCCTTAAGGGGAGGTGACTTGTTCCACTTCGTCCTTGTCCTTTATTTCTTGGCTGTGGTGCAGATATAGTGGGAGGCAACTGGACTACAAGGTAACTGGAAGATTCTAGGGACGGATGAACAACAGCCTTGAAGGATCTTGGGTCTCTATATGAGATGTTCTTCCCTTACTTAATCTATTTGTCTAAATAACTCTAGGTCTTGATACTTAAATTTGTATTTAAAATACTCAGTTTATTTTACTCCCACCCTTATGATCCTGCAGGAAAGAAATTACCTTCTGTGTATTATATTGGCAATCACAATTTCAGGAGGCAAATAGTTATATAAGAAAGTGTGTCCAATGGAAGGTCCTGGAGCCTGGGCAATTACAGGTTTTAGAACAAAGGAGTGTGGTTGTTGACAAGAGATAAGAGAGAGCTATGTGAGCCTTCAGACATAAGGCTTGGCTGTGGGTCTGAACACTTACCCACCTTAAGGAAAAATGTAATAAACATGTAAATGGAAAATATAAACAATTAGTTTTGGTCAAAACCATGGAGTAAAAAATAATCTATCTCTGTCTTAGCTATAGCAGTATTATAATTTATATAAAATACACACACGCGCACACACACACACATATCCACACAGACACACACCTATGCACACACATAGACACACACATATACACCTATGTACACACAAAAGCATAGACATACATACACACATATACACACACATACCACACATACACACCACACACACAGACCCCCACAGGTATACACACACCACACATAGAGGCACACACAGAGACACCCCCCCATGTGGACACACAGATACACACTTACCACCCCCATGAACCAGGAAACATATATGTGTAGCTTCTGCTGTGTGTCCATTATCAGAAGAGGAAAGTTGTCTTTCTCCTGGGAGAGCAGTCTTTTTTCCACTTTCAGAACTCCATGAAGGCCATTTGGATCTCAAGCATAGCATTCTTACTGAGATCTCAATTCTTAGGACTCCCTTCCAGAACCAGCTGGCAGTGTTGGACCTTGCCCTGTGCCTCAAGAGTGAAGTAAGAAGCTTTGTCTAAACATCCTGGCCAGCCTTCCAGTTAAGTATTGTTATCCTCATTCCATAGCTGAGAACACTGAAGCTTTCTGGAAGAAACTGATCTGTACCCAGTAAGCATGGCATAAGAATTCAGCAGCAGGTCTGTTCCCACAACCTGGTCTTCTGCCTAGGAAGGTGGTGGTGAAACCCACACGGACACCAGCTGGAATGTGGTCCCATCTGATTGGGAACCAGTCTTCATAGAGAGGGAAAGAGCTGGCGCTGTTCTTGGTCCTCGTTTATGATTCTTGTGGAGGAGGTGCTATTTAATACAGGCAGATGAATCTAAATATTCTTAAAGAGCCTCTTATTCAGACACAGAAGTCAGGAAGAGGGAGAAAATCAGAGAAAAGGCTACCATTAAAAGTATGACCCAGGGTGGATTCATCACAAGATTAGAGTCGTAGATGGAAGTTTCATTTCTACAACCAGGTGCAGGCGAGAAGCAGCCAGAGAACAGTGCCACCGCGTGGCAGAGAAAGGAACAGCAACCGCAACATCTGGGACCAGACCTAATCTGATTGACAACAGCCTTTCTTGAGGGAACTCCTGGTGACCCCGGTAAAAAGAGAGATGCCCTAGGAATTCAAGTCATGTGGAGAATGCTTGCTTTCCAGCACAGTACAAATGCGGGCTCAATGCAGCTTGGGAACAAAGGAGTATCATATTGACATAGCCACTTGAGCTCTTAGCTATTCCCAAGCTCAAGGAAAGGAAAGTCATTTGCACAACCAGACAGCCAGTAAAAGCTGACCTGATTGATTTTCCTTGAATGATTCTCTCAGCCATCACCAAGAATGCTGGATGTCTCAGAAAAAAAAAAATCTACTTTGGGTTTAGGAGAGAGGGCAGAAGCAGTAAAGAATGGGTCAGCAATAGAGATCCGGGCTGCAGGCAGTAGCACATTAAGGAGATGGAGTGGCTCAGTGTCTACCCAAGCCTGAGATGTTTACGGCCAGGCTCTGACTACATACTGAGATAAAACTCCAGACATAGGCATATGTCTCCTGATCACAGACTCAACTCTGTACTCCACATCTGTGTCTTTAAACACACTTGTTTGTTGAGGTAAACCGAAGGCACTTCTTCCTTGTAACTTGACGACTTGAGGTCAATCAGAGACAGCGGGTAAGACAGGAGTCCTTCAGACGCTAGATCAAGAAGGCCCCTGAGCCCTTGCTGTAAGAGCCAGGTCCCTTGAGAGGTCAGAGGTCATATTTACACCTGCTCAGAGCTGTAGAGCTCTGGAGGCCGTGGGTGGCCCTTGACTATCGTCTGCTCGGCTTGAATAAAAGTCATAGAGGAGGGAAAACAGACATTGCTGGGTTCTCTTGTAACTCATATAAGAGTTGTTCTAAGGACTTAATGGCAGCCGGTGGGGATGTGTCTTGGACATAAGTACCCCAACTGGAGTCATCTGATTTCATTAACAGCCACTAGAAAACAGCTTTCTGTTTGGGGGTCATTGAGCAGAATCACCTGTGGTAGTTCTGGTATGTGTCTTTCCCTCAACCTTTGAGATTATGATTTAGTAAACTTGGGATGCACCTGAGACTGTTTCTTGAAGGTCTGCAGGTGAGAATGAGGAGCACCCTTTGCCAAGAAGTACCCCCGCTCAGAAGCAGCAGCTCCACTGTGGTGGTACCCATAAGCTGCCCTGCAATGTGTCAACCCTAAGGAAACTCCAAAGGGTCCTGAGAGAGATTAGGGGGCAGAGGTGAGGGAATTAGTGAGGAATGGAGATCAGCGAGCTAAGATACCTTGTACAACTCGCATGAAAATGGCGCTATGTAACGGAGTGTAATACAATAAGAATGTCACAGTTTAGCCGGGCATGGTGGCGCACGCCTTTAATCCCAGTACTCGGGAGGCAGAGGCAGGTGTATTTCTGAGTTTGAGGCCAGCCTGGTCTACAAAGTGAGTTCCAGGATAGCCAGGGCTATACAGAGAAACCCTGTCTCGTAAAAAAAAAAAAAAAAAAAAAAAAAGAATGTCACAGTTTATTCAATGTATTTAGAACGTCCATCAGCCAGGGTGAAGTACACGTGTAATTCCAGAGTTCAAAAAGCTGAGACAGGAGGACCACTGTGGATGCCGTGCCAGCACTGGCTACAAAGCAAGACCCTGCTTCCAACTATCAAGTTGTCTCTGGGACAATGCATATGTATGTTTCCATTGTGAGACACTGGGCTTGGCATATGCTAGTCAAGTGCTCTACCATTGAGTTCTAACCCGTCCCTGCAGGGGCTCCTTGATCTTGTACCAAGCTAGAACACTAAATTCTCAGGATTTTAGTCCCCACTTACCTGAGTGAGGACTGTGGAAGCACAGCGCTTCCTAAATTTCTTCTAAACAAAAGGAAGCAAAAATACTTGATGGTGAAACTGTACAGTCAGGACAAGAAGCTGCCCAGGTCCTGGTGGGATCAGAGGGAAGACCAGAAGAGAGAAGGAATAAGGAGAGGATGTCCCACTCACCCTTTCTCTGAAGGTCTGTCCTGGTCACAGCCCTCCATCCTCATTTGATCTTCACCATCTATCCTGCAGTCTGTCTTCTTAAATCGCAAAGCTGGTGGAACTCAGGGTTTCCAACAGGACAAGCATGGAAGAGGAATGGGAAGAGCTAGGCAAGCCGGACAAGGAATCCTGGTCCTTCTGCATTTAGGAGTTCTGCTTGCTTGGGTCCAGATACTGTGAGATGCTGAAAGCAAGTTGTCTCCACAGGAGGTAGGGCAAAGGCAAGTGACATCAGAGAGGGGAAGACAATCCAAAAGCAGAGTGTGGCAGAGAAGCCAGGACACACAAGCCAGAGCCTGCATGTTAGGTTTAGACGACAGGAATCTAGCAAGGGAAACAACAAGCATTAGTCCCAAGTGTAGGCTCTGGTGGGAAGTCCTTTAGGCTTCCCTTTGCTCTCCTTTGAGATGTACTCTCTTTCTGCTGTGCTAAGGAGAAGAATAAACATGGCAGAAGTTAATGGCTGACTTCTATATAAATAGTGTAAATGCTATGACTGTTTGAGTTATTGGAAGATTAGGAAATGTTGCTTCCTGTGTGTTAGTTTGAAAGTTATATCCTTCCCAAAGTTCATCATCAAACTCAATCTGCATGGTGCTGATGTTAGGATGTAGTCCCTTTAGCCAAAATGAAGTTTCCAGGGCCCTTCTTTTTTTCTCTCACAGATAGTGTGATATCTTAAGGTTTCCTTCCATGGAAGCAGTCTTTCTCTTGTTCTTACTCTAGTGTACGAGGAGGACACAGTGGTAGGATGCCATCGTAGGTGCAGTTAGCAGTCATCAGCAGATACACAACCTGCAGCTGCCTTATCTTGGACTCTTTAGCCCTCCAAGTTTCGAGAAATCAAACAATCAAGCTCACAGTTGTGGGTACAGTCCATGGTGGAGGGGAGGTCACTAGCTTGAGGCAGCTGGTCACACTGAATCTTCAGTCAGAAAACCGAGGCGGATTAATGCCACCTTAGCTAGATTTCTCCTCTCTCTGCAGTCCCTGACTCAATCACAACCATGGAATGGTGTCACCCACAATTAGAGTTCATCTCACCTTAATTAACCTTAACAAGCCAATTCCCCACAGGCATGCCTAGCAGTCAGGCCAACCTAGATAATATCTTAGACGGACTTCCGGAAGCTGGTCTCATAAGTGAGTCTAGATTAGTCAGGTCAGTGATTAACATTAACTGTCACTAACACTGGGAGTCCTGGCTGATGTGAAGTCAACTTATGAGAAAACCCACTTGTATGATTCTTACGATCCCCAAAGTGACATAGTTTTAGTCCTGATATACATACGTTTAAAATGCTCAGTGTGTGTGTGTGTGTGTGTGTGTGTGTGTGTGTGTGTGTGTGTGTGTGTGTGGCGGGGGTGGGGAGTTGTGTGTGTGCCAGTGCATCTGAGTCATGGGTTCTGTGCAGAGGGCAGAAGCCAACTCTTGGGAGGTAGTTCTTTTTTTCACTGTGGATGTTTAGGGGACTGAATTCAAGTCATGAGGCTTGGCAGCAGCAGCCTTTACCCATAGAGCCATTTCAACACACACACACACACACACACACACACACACACACACACACACACATTCACAAATCTTTTGTCCCAGATGTTGAGAAGCCAGAGTTATAAGCATGCGCTGCCGTGCCCAGTAGACATGTTTTATATTCCACAATGATGAAGGCTTGTGCTTTGTCAGCACTACCCTGCACTCAGTCTTAATAAATGGAAGCAATTGGACTTAATGGTTCATGTCTGAAAGAGCAGGGAACTCAGAGCTCTTGGTGGGTCAGAACGTTAGGGGTTGAAGTGTTAATTTAAAGGTTTTGTGTGTGTGTGTGTGTGTGTGTGTGTGTGTGTGTGTGTGTGTGTGTATCATTATGTAATGGATTTTAGGAGCATGTTTCTATGAAGCTTAAATATGCTTAGTATCAGCAGGACACAAGAGAGGCAGGTCATGTGGGAGGGCTCTCTACCGCAATCCATTTTTTCTAAGGGTCAAATTTGTTCAACCCATTTGAGCTGGCAGTGGTCAGGAGCACAGAGAATTATTTGACCTTTAAAAGGTCGGGGAATAGGAGCCAGAGAGTTGGGTGGGACTCCTAGCAACCTCTGCCGTCCTGAGACAGGAGAGCGCCTCGATTTCATAAATGTGCCGGTGACTTGTGTAATGTACCAGTTTGTGATGCTTCTGCCTGGTTGGCCGTACTAACAGGAGAGTCAGAGGGGGCAGGCTGTGTAGGGTGACAGGCTTCAGAGGGGGCAGGCTGTGTAGGGAGACAGGCTTCAGAGGGGGCAGGCTGTGTAGGGAGACAGGCTTCAGAGGGTGGGAATCAGGTACAGAAGGATGCTTTTGCTGCATTCTGGCTGGTTTAGAATAGACCTATTTTCAGTTTTGTTGAGGAAATTAAGTCTAACACACGGTACATTTCTGTTGCGTGTCTTGTATGAGGATGGCATGGTAATTATATTATCATTGCATCTATCACCTTTAAAGTTTGGTGGGCATTTATCGGAGGGCAAGGTATTCAACTGTAACTTTTGCATGCAGAAAAAAAATGATTCTGGGCGAATAGAATGTTGCCAATGAGACAGCTTGGTTCTGCCCAACCAGACATCATTTCCTTTGAATGAGCTAATGATTTTCCCACAAGGGGTCTTTAGGAGCTAGAGTGGTATCCAGAGGGGCTGTTTCCTTTAGTTAGATTCTTAAAATAATCAAGAGGTACGAAACCAAAACACTGTTAGGTGTCAGAGATACAGAACCCTTATGTAATTGGTGAGGTCAGACACTCTGGTCATTATCTCAAAATCTTCAATTACTAGAGTTTGGGCTTTCCAGGTGACGCTGAGAAGTATTGGTGACACAATCAGACACACACCTCAAAGCTACTATATGAGCTATTAACTTAGTGTTACTATTTACCTAGTTAATATTTAATATTTAGTATGTGCTATGAGGTACGTTAATATAAAGTAAGTTACATAAAGTGTCTGGGATATAGTTTATTCAAAAATCACTCAGCTAAGGAAAAGTAGATCTACCCAAGTGCAAAATCTGTCATTGCACAAGTCAGCAGGCAGTAGAAATTTCCAGAAGCCCATTTTCAGTACCCTAGTCACTTCTGTATCTTATCTTTTCTAAGAAGATACAATGTTAGAAGAGAGAGGAAGGTGTTAATTTATTGTTAGAGAAACCTGAACACAGTGAAAAGATCCGGGAAGGCAAGTCAGACCAAGAAGTGCTGGGCAAATGGGACTTTCCCGGCCAACTGACAGCTCTTCTTGAATTTGGAAGGGGAAGGTTTCTTGGTTCCCTTGCTGTTTTGGTTTTTAGCTTTCTGTTTTCTCTGCCTTGATGTGGGCATCTGTTGAAAGTGAGAATTCACAATGGAAATTAAATAGGAGGGCATGGTAACAGATGTTCCTTTTTGCCTTGAAGGAAGATAAACATGTAGTTTAATAGACCAAAACCTATGTATTGGATTCTTCAGGGGGTAGCATGTGGATGCTCCCCACGCCCTCCAAATGGATCTTGTTTGTGCTTGTTGTTAATTGCTGATGTTAGACCCTGCTTTCCCTCCATACTGAGAGGCACTTTCACCTGCAGTTTCTGGGTTCAGATCTTATCATGGAAGGTGTGGAAGAATGTGGTTTTGCTATAGACATCTCATTATGACCTCCTACACCCAAGTGTCTTGATTCTTTTACTCTCTGACCAAGTATGCAGCTTGTTTCCATGTCTTGACTGGGGCTTGGCATTCTCTACATCCAGAGGGTCTAGGTCTGCTTGGTGTACTTTCAAATGCTTGTTTTGACTTCCTCTAAAATCTAAAGGCCATGGATGGAATTGGTCAGCAGACTCCTTCTGAGGCCTATGATTGGAACTGCCTTCTATTTTTGCTTCCACTGGAGAACTCATCTTTTGTTTCCCATTCTTGTGGATGCTTCCTGTCTCTTTCCTACACATTCATTTTCTACCTCTGGTCTTTCCCCGAAATAAACACTTACTTTAAACATCAGTCATTTATTTATTCATCACCTGTTTTTCAAGAACTGTATGCTAGATCTTGATGGATCAGTGATTAGGGAGTTGAAGCAACTCTGCTTGAGAAAGCCCTGAGAATCTGAAAGAGTTAACACAAGTGTAGACGTATGAATGAATGAGAGAATAACCACTGAGGTGGGTACTTAATCCCCAATGTAACATAAGAAAAACTTTTGGGTATAAAAAGGAGGACCAGATATCGTCTAAAGATAGCCAAGAAAGTAAATGTGAGGGCTTTGCATGTGGTAGACTATAGCACTTCTTCTAGGGAATAAAGGTGACCCAGGAGATAACAATGAATAAATTTGAGAAGAAGAAGAAGAAGAAGAAGAAGAAGAAGAAGAAGAAGAAGAAGAAGAAGAAGAAGAAGAGGAAGAGGAAGAGGAAGAGGAAGAGGAAGAGGAAGAGGAAGAGGAAGAAGAGGAAGAAGAGGAAGAAGAGGAAGAAGAGGAGGAGGAAGAGGAGGAGGAAGAGGAGGAGGAAGAAGAGGAGGAAGAAGAGGAAGAAGAGGAGGAGGAAGAAGAGGAGGAAGAAGAAGAGGAAGAAGAGGAAGAAGAGGAGGAGGAGGAGGAAGAGGAGGAGGAAGAAGAAAAAGAAGAAGAAGAAGAAGAAGAAGAAGAAGAAGAAGAAGAAGAAGAAGAAGAAGAAGAAGGCGGCAAGTAGGTGACAGTAACACCCCTCCGACCCCCAAATGAAAATATTTTTAAGAATGAATGAAGTCTTGCTAGTTAGAGAGGAGAAAGACAGACATAAATGCATCTGAAGGACACAAGGCTGAGCTTCATTGAGGTCAATAGAGATTTACTGAAGGGTTCTGTACTAGTGGACTCTTAGTATCCCATTCCCTCTGGATGCTGGAGGTAGTGGTCCTCTCGCTTAGGCGTTAGGTTCCATTTAGTGCAACTGGACAGGTCTTGGGCAGGTGTATAATCCAGGCTCTCAGAGTAGATGCTGCAATATGGGATTTTCTGATCTTGAGGGTAGAAGGGAGAGTTCAGTGTGGTTAGTGCCTGGAGTGGCGCTCTAAGCAGACGTTCATTCATGGCTCTGTATTCTGCCTTCCAGGGTGTATATTTGTGTTGTGGGTGTGGCCCTCCAGGTGACAAGCTGATTCTCTAACCTCTCTGTGACTCTTCCAGATCCCCGATTCCATCTCTTGTTGGCTGTTTGTGTCTGTGCTGTGCAGCTGACAGCTTCTGTCCGTGAAATGAAGTTAAAGCAGGGAACTGTTTTGCTTGGTACTTAAAAGCTGTGTCAAGGATGGAAATCAGGGGTGTGAGGAAGCATACTACTGTCCTGGGACAGAACCATCCTGTCATGTTCTGAGGGTAGCTCTTGGGAACCCTCACAATCAACTTCCCTACAGAGCGGAGCAAGAAGAGAACAAGGTCCTTCACTAGTGTCTATCTCAGAAGACACAAACGGTGACTGTGGGTTAGAGGTGACCCCAGCTGGACCTACATCTCTGCTGTTATGACACAGGTCAGGGTGTTTGACAGAGGACTATGGAGACAATTGGTTTGATCTTTTTAAAGTCCCTCAAATTGCTCTGGCTGTAAAGAGAAACCACAGCAGTCCTGTCAAGTCTGAGATAGTCTTGCAGTCTCTAGGATAGCCCTGAAGTCTCTGGGATATCTTAAAGTCTCTGGGACAGTCCCCATGTGCATACTAAATTCTTTTTTTTTATTTCAAGGAAGAAGAGCTGGCTGCTTAGATGAAGAATCTAGTTAAGAGAAAAATTTCATGTATGTTTTCTTAACTTGCTTTAATTAGGAGAGCCGCCAAGGCAGGGTTTCCCATAGTGTTCTTTGCAGTTTGTGTGTTCCCTTTGTAATCCATTAAATTTTATGGTATTAGTGGGGATTTGGAGCACCAGATTGAATCAATAGTCATTTCTTCTGCATCAGCTCTTTCCCACAGTGCTCTGTATATTAAGCAGTATTTTAGCATGCTGTCTGACCTTTCCCTCTTAGACTGCACTTCCAAATTATAATGTCTCCTGTTTTGCTATGATATATATCTAAGGTCAAAGGCTATAAGTAGTGCTTGTGAAATTTTCCCCAAAGATTAAAAATTTTTTTTTTTACTAACATGGGCAATTCAGGATTATTCACTGGTTTCTGCCTGGCAGTCTAGGACACTAGAAGACCTTCAAAAACTTTCTTCAACTGTTTAATCATCCCAAATATTTAATATTCTGGGTCACCTTCAGATGTCTTCTAAGGTTTGGCTTTGCTAAGCTACCAAGAGCTGAGGAAAATCATTAAATTTTTCTGCATGCCCGTGTTGTGTTCTCCCACTGCAAAGCTCTGCTGTTCACCCACACCTTGCCTCACTGATAAAGCGTCATTCAGTGGTAGACAGTAAACCTGAGTGATCCACTTTCTCTGTTCTTTCACGGCGAAGGAGCTGCTCTCAGTGCACACAGGATTGTTAGCTTTTCCAGGGGTCAGCCCTGTGCTGTTGGTCAGTAGATCGGTGTCTGACAATGTGCCAAGAGGTTCATCTGAACGGCCTATGTTGCATTTCTTGAGTCAGACAGGAAAAGGCGCTCTAGGCTAACAGGCTTGGCTGCTGATGAGACTAATTTATTTCTAGAACAACATTTCAGTAGAGTCACATTTGGAAGTTTGACAGGTCACCTTCTTCTCATCTGTGAGATAAGAAGTTTGCTCTCCCTGTGCCTCAAGGCCTTATCAAGCCAGGGTGTGAATGGCAGTAATAGTCTCTGTGATTGTGTGTGTGTGTCTTTTCTTCAACTGACTTTGGTTTCCCTTTCACGTCCATGATCTAATCCTTTTCCAACAGAGACTCTCCAGTAGAATCATCCTGTAAGGGATAACTCTCCCCAGCATTCCTCTGCCTCAGGACTTTAATGCTGTTTGTCTTATCAGGAGCCAAACTTAGAGGTTGGCCTCGAGTGTGGAGGTCACTCCCTTCATTTGGAAAGGTCTCCTTTCATCGAATTTTACCATGCTGGTTCCAGCCCTGCATGTAGCTTTTGTCTCAGAGCTGAACCTTTGTCTGGCTTACAATCAAGGCTCTTGCTACTCACAAATAGTATTGGCAAGTAGGCAGGAGAAGATGAGCAACATCTTGAACATCTTGAAGCCTAGACAACTTTACTCTAACATAGGCATAATATGATTATGATACTGAGAAGTTTTAGTGAAATCATGTGTGTAAAATTCTACTGAAATATGGAAGGATCTCATCTGGAAGGAGCTGAGTGACATTTGACTCCACAGGCAAGCTGGTATGTTGGATGGAATGCTGGCAAAAGACACAGGTTTCCTTTATAAGAGATAGAGACTCATTACTTACAGTCAGAGAATCACAATTATGACGAACTCCCTTTCTCACAATGCAAAGCAGAAGGCCAAGTGATGCCTACAGGTGCGGTGGGGTGGGTTGCACTGCAGAAAGAATCTACAGTCTTAGAAAACTTCATTAAAAAACAATGGGGCCAGTACCATGGCTCAGCAGGTAAATGTGCCTGACAACCTGAGTTAATACCCCAGAGCTCAGTCAAAGAAGAGAAGTAATTTTCAAAAGCCATCATCTGACTTCCACACGGAACACACACACACACACACACACACACACACACACACACACACACAAACACACACACACACACAAACACACACACACAGATAGAGAGAGAAAGAGAGAGAGAGAGAGAGAGAGAGAGAGAGAGAGAGAGAGGTACATAAATTTCTAGAATGGTGGAAAATAAGAAAACCTACTTTGTTCTGGAAGAATGCTGCTAACTACGCATACATCATCAAAGAAAATTCCAGATCAAAACCAGCAGAGTTTCTATTTGTGAGATGTGCAGAAATACAAGTGACCATTTGTTAAGATCACAGGGATTTGGCTGTCTCTGTAGTGACTAAATCACTTCTAGAAAGACCTTAAGTATAACAGGAAATCAGAGGGATGTTCTTTATTAAAAACCAAACCTCCACGTAACCATTCTGTGACTCACTTTTAGGCAATTTCCTAAATGTCTAGAATCTGTCTCGGAGCCAGACATTCTGAATGCCTCACGGGTACATGAACGATGCCCATCATTTCTCAAGCACAACATCCAACATAAAATGGGAGTGTCTGATTTTGAACTGTGTATCCTTTTCTTCCTTTGCTTCTGTTGTGTATATTTTCACAGAGTCGTTTGAATATACAAAGCTCTTATAAAGTAACCCATAAATTTGTGCCTTGGTGAAGCTCACCTTTCATCAGAGAAACAAGTTCTTGAAATAAGAGAGAATTAACACATAAGCCCGACAATGCGAAGAGAGAGGCAGACTTTGGAGTACTCAGTCCTAAGTGGGATGTCTTCATTAAAACCCAGTACTCAGAGAGGAAGAGGAGCTTGAGAGATTGTAAGAGCCAGAGATGATAGATGGCTCAGTAAGTGGTGTTTTCCTGACACAGCTGGACTGATGCACAGAGGGACTCATTGATACTGTAGTAGTATACCTACCACAAGTGTGATGGGTCCCAGCACTGTGATAGGGAAGTAGACACAGGGTGTCACCAAGATGCTACCTATAATTAATACCTGCTAGCAAAGGTAAAATCATTTTTCTCAAAGGGAATGTCATAGGGTAGGTATATCAACCACACTTCAGGATAGACCCCATGCCCAGGGGTAGTTGGCTAACAAAAACACACTCCATGAGCATTGTGTGACAAAACTCATTTTTAGGGAGTCGTCATACATATGTTAACTTACCACAGACAGGGAACCCATGACAAAGAAAAAGAACATATACCACCAAAGTCCCAACATGGTGAACCAATGAGTTTATTGGGGTTACTTACGGGAGTATGGAGGAGGGCTTATTTATAGCAGCAGAAATGACTCAAAGACAGCTGTGTCACCAAACCCCATGTTAGCAAGGGTGACGCTAACAAGCTGGGACCCTAGAGCACACTGCACAGCCTGTAGGCTGATCACCAGGTTGGAGAGGGTGCTTTCCAGGAGCCTCAGTTGGACTAAACATTTTCTAGGCAGCTGGGCTGGTCCTGGAGTCTTAATTGCACTTTTACTTGTCTGAAATTCTGCTTTGCAGATTGGCTTTGCTTAGAATGCAGGGCTCTTAACTTTTTTTTTTCCAGGCAGGGAGGGGCCTAGCAAATTTGGTCAGTTTCAGGGATTTCTTGAAGCTTCTGTTGGGCTGTTTACTTTTCTGCTTTGGGAGCTTCTCTGCAGAGTGGAGTATTTCAATCTCAGAAGAAGATATTTCACAACTATACTTTTTTTTTCTTTCTTCTGAGTTTCTTTTGTTCCATTTTGACTTTTCTTTTTCTTACTGTTATTTTTTTGTTGTTTGCTTGTTTTGATTTTTTTTTTTTTTTTGCAGAGGGAGAATATGAAGTTGGGTGGGTAGTACAGTGAGGAAGATCTGAGAAGAATTATTGGGAATGGAAAACATGATAAAAATATTGTATAAAATAATGTATTATAGATGATTGACCAAGTAAATAAACACATAGACTATCCTCAATTTTTAACTATAGCATTGATTTATTCTCTTTCCCACCACATATGGTATCTTAGGGTTGCTATTGCTGCAAAATGAAACCAAAGGATCATAGCAACTTGGAAAGGAAAGGGCTATTTGGCTTATTCTTTTACACCACAGCTCATCATCAGAGAAATTCAGGACAGGAACTCAAACAGGGGAGGAACCCGAAGGCAGGGATCTGATGCAGAAGCCATGGGAAAGTGCTGCTTATTGGCTTGCTCCTCATGATGTGCTCCATATGCTTTGTTATAGAATCAGGACTATCAGCCCAGGGATAGCACCACCCCTAGGGATGGGGTTTGAACACTGGTGCCTCCCAGAGCTTTCACCCTCCTCTCTGATGACTTCAGTTTGTGTCAAGTTGACATAAAACCTGATAGCACTACTGACCCCTTGCCAACCTGCCACATAAACACATTGCTTTTTAATTAGAGCCTTTCATTTCTCATTTATCCCAAAGGCGGCATGTAATATTAAAAACTCAATTTAAAATATAAATAACTTTAAAAGTCCTATAGCCTTTACAAATTCAAACACATTAAAAGTCCAGTCTCTTAAAAAAAAGAAACAAAATATCTTTTAAAGTCTCTGAACTGTGGGATCCTATAAGATCAAAATTAAGTTACTTTCTTTCTTTAAGAGCATCAGGATGCACTCACAAGCCAATCAAAGCAAACCAAAGTGAGTAACTAATTCAGTATTCAATGTCTGGGATCCACTCACAAACTTCTGGGATCCTCCAAAGGGCTCAAGTTGCTTCTCTGGCTCTACCCTCTGTAGCACATGCAGCTTGTTTTCTAAGCACAGCCTGGCTCCACTCCACAGCCATTGCTGTCCTTGTCTGTCATACCGAGGTCCTGACATCTCCAAAACGTTGGGGTCTTCTGCTGCAACTGGGCTGCACATTCACCAGTAGGCTTTCCTGGGTTCTCCTCATGATGCAGAGCCTCAACTTTCTAGAAGACCTCTTCAGTTCTGGGGCTTCTATTGCTATTCTTGCTGCACCTTCAACAATGGCTTCTCACAATGCCCAGCCTCAGTTGCTCTCCATGACCCCTTTATGCTTTCTCTTAGTACCACCAGGGGGCACTCTTGTAGTTGGCTGTCAGCATAAGGTACAATCTTGGCCACCTATGAACAAAGCTTGCATGTGTTAACTCTGAGAAAACATTTCCCAGATGATTTCACCTCAACGATGCTATTTTCCTCCTTAAAATACTTTTTTATTGATTTTTTTTTGTGAATGCATTCCAACCCCCCCATTTCCCCCACCCCTTCATATCCACCCTCTGCCCTTGCAACTTTGCCCACATAATAAAATAAAAGAGCAAAATAAAATATTGCAGCGTGGAAGCTGTGTGTCATAAGTATACCCTTTTGTCCAAACAGCTTTATTTGAAAATTCTCATTGTCTGGTTTGAGGCCTCTGGCTTCTGCTACTCGATCAATAGTGGAACCTCATGGGAGTTCCTCCTAGATATCCTGTTGTCTTGTGTCATGGAGGTTCTGCTGCTGTGAATCCATTTACATGTTCATAGAAGGGGTAGACATTGGGGTGGGTCAACTCAAATCTCTGGATCTGGACCTGGGTGGTAGCTGAGTTGTTCAGACCACCTGTGCTACTAGGACCAGCTACTAGGGCCTGCTTTGCCCAGGAGAGGGGCAGGGCTAGCTCACCTGATTGTCAGAGCCATCAAGGGAAGGACCATGTCTCCCTTGCTTATGAGCTGGATCCCACATGCCCATATCACCAGGGCCAGCTCTACTATGCTGCCTAGGTGAGGTGCAGAGCCACTCTCCCGAGTGCAGCAGATGACAAGGGGTGGGGCCAGCTCTCCTGAGTGGTACAGCCAGTGAGAGAAAGGACCAGCTGGGACCAGCCCTTGGACGCCCAGACCAGGGTGATCTGCATGGCCTTTGTGGGTAACATGGCCCATGGAGATTGACACAGACCCCTGCTGCTGCAGGGCCATGAATGTAGACATGGTCTTTGGTGGGACATCATTCTTGTGGCAATACATCAGGCTGGTTCTTCCCACCCTTCAGTCTCTAGTACCGTCTCTTTTCAAAGTGCACCAACCATTCTGATTCTCTTTCTCTCCCTTCTCCGCACTTGCATCTTGTAGTAGTGGTGAGTGGACCTCTTGTTGTTTTTTTTTTCCCTAATCATCACTAATTTCTCAGCTCCAGCTGACCCAAATTGATTATCCCAGCAAGAAAAAGGTTTCACTTTAACAGTTTTAGTATCTTTTAAATCAGAGCCAAATCTTCAGACCCAACTAACCAGAACCACAAATTCTTTTTTTCTTTTTTTTTTTGAGACAGGGTTTCTCTGTATAGCTTTGACTGTCTTGGAACTCACTCTGTAGACCAGGCTGGCCTCAAACTCAGAAATCTGCCTGTCTCTGCCTCCCAAGTTCTGGGATTAAAGGTGTGCACCACCACTGCCTGGCTAGAACCACAGATTTTTAACTTAAAACATGTAATAGCCAAAGTCTTTGAGTGACTTTCAAACTTTCCTCTGGAACTTAATGAGCCAGGCCTCCACATTCTCAATTTTTCTTAACATTTTTTATTTTTCAAGATCCCACAAAACAGCTCTCTAAGCTCTCAAGGCTTCCCTAGCTTAAAATTCCAAAGCCTTTCCACAGTTCTCCCTTAAGACAACATGGTCTGGCCTGTCATAATAATACGTCATAATCCCGGTGCTAGTTTCTGCCGTAGGGTATTGCTATGGTTACATGACTATAGCGACGTGGGGGAGGAAAGCGTTTATTTGGCTTACCCTTCCACATATTATTCATCATCAAGGGGTGTCAGGATAGAAACTCAAAATAGTCAAGAACTCTAAGGCAGGAGCTGATGCAGAGGCAGGAGCTGATGCAGAGGCCAGGGAGGATGCTGCTCACTCACTGGCCTCTCATAGTTTGTTCGGCTTGTTTTCTTATAGAATCAGGAGCACCAGCCCAGGGGTGGCACCACCCCCAGTGAGCTGGGCTTTTCCCCACCAATCACTAATTAGGAAAGTGCCCTTCAAATTTGCCTACAGCCTTATCTGATGAAGGCATTTTCTTAATTGAACTCCCCCCCCTTTTTTTTCCAGATGACTTTAGCTTATGTCAGACTGACATTAAACAAGCCATCACATATGATTTTTAGCTGATGTGAAGAAGGAATTGATTTTAAGTTCTGTGCATCTTCTAAGAACATAGATGCGTTTCTCTGTGCACTCTTGTGGATGTCCTGAGAACATAAAGTAGCCAAATAGGTAATGAGCAGAAGAGAAGAGAATTAAAAGTATAAGTAATTTCCAAACTGGATAAATGGTTCTGAAGTAAAGTGAAAGTTGATATAAGCTCAGGAGCAGAACTCTTATGTTTCCCATGGCCATTTCCCAAAATTCATGGGCATCTCAAAAAGAAAAATGCCCACCAACCACTCCTCCGTAAATCTTCCTAACCCCTGAAATTAAAATCTCCAGGGAAGACTCAGCAGGCACATTAAAACAATGGCTCAAGCTGGGCCACCAGTTTCCATGTCTGTATATTAACAGGGATCCAGGAGGACCTGGGGCTGCCAGTGGGGTGAGGAAGCCACACTGGAGCTGTTTCTCACCTGTGCCTTTCTGCATTCTGAGGAGGGTTTTATTTATTTATTTATTTCCTCAGCGTCTACGGATTTTATTATGTGCAAGCCTGGACCCAGTAAATGCTTTAAAAAAAACATGGTAATGGCTGTGGTGAGCGAAGCCCAGAATGGCCTTGTGGTATTATAATAGAACAGATTTGGTATTCATAAGGTCACAGCATTGGGCAGCCTGGTCAGATTTTGGGGAGGCCTCTAAGGCAAGCAAAGAATAGAAAGCAATAATGTTTTATATGCTCCCTGCTCCTATGTAAGCTACAGTCAAGTTGTGCCTGATAATCCCCTCATTAATTCCTCTTTTTTTTTTTTTTTCCTGCGTTAGGAAATCTTTGGAAAATTGCTGAGTTGGCAGCTGAAAGTATTTTCTTGGCAAGCCCTTTGAAATTGTAATTGTATTAAAAAGAGCCCGTTTCTTATCTTTGCTTCTGAATAACTGCTTCTTTTTCTTCTTCCCCGTCCTCTGTTGGAGAGAAGAATAAAATAAATGGTGTGTCTTTATCCGCAGCACATCATTATTTCAGAACCTTCAGAGACTGGTGAATTCTCCACATTGTGAGTAATTTTAGACCCAAATCAGTAACAGGTTGGGAGGCATTAGTTGAGCATAACAAAGCATTAGTTGTATGCCTGGGTGGGTCTGGCATCTCAGCTGGTCCTAGGATGTACATGAACTGCAAGCAAGCCACTCCCCAGAACTCAGAGCCCTTAGTTGCTGCTGCCCCATCCTCCTGACTTTAGGCTCCCAGAACGTGAATACAAAATGCCAATTCTAAGAAAGCTGTCTGACCCCAGCTTATGAAGCAACGCACGGAACTGTGTGTTCAATATTTTGTCGAGCCACCTTTTCAAAATTGATTTTCAGACAATATTTACTTGTGATTCTTCTCACCTCCACTGGGAATTTTAGGTTAGGAAGAGCAGTATATTTCTTCTGGTGTCTCTCTGGGATAAATAAGGAGAAGATAGGAGAGGCCGTTTTCTCTTTGACCTCAGGGTCTCTATAATGCATCCTGAATCATTTTGCTCCACCCCTCCAGGGCTTACACTTGGGCCTGGAGACCACAAAATGAGAAAGGAACAAATAGCCTGCCCTTCATTTCTAAGTCACTTCTGATTCAGGGCAAGGGTTTCTGCTGTGAGGGGGCCATGGAAAGGATTCTGGAGCACTTGACCAGATGCTCAACATCCCACGGAGAAATGGTTTCTCTTCTCTTCTTTTCTTTTCTTTTCTTTTCTTTTCTTTTCTTTTCTTTTCTTTTCTTTTCTTTTCTTTTCTTTTCTTTTCTTTTTTTTCTTTTTTCTTTTCTTTTCTTTTCTCTTCTTTCTCTCTCTCTTCCTCTTTCTTCTCCCTCCCCTCCCCTTCTTCCTTCCTTCCTTTCTTCCCTCCTTCCTTCCTGTCCTTCTTCCTTCCTTTTTCCTCCCTTCCTCCCTTTCTTCATTTCTTTTGTTCTTGCAGCCAGTGCATCCCGAAGCCCTTATTTAATTAGAGCAGGTGTCCCAAGGAAAATCAGCAGAGTTTGCATTTGTCACAGAATACTAAGATTACCACAGAATACTGAGGATAATTGGTGAAATTTGCCTTAAGGGTTGAAATGAGGCAGTGGTCCAACCTGGGGTTATAGAAACGTAAGTGAGACACACTAGAAAAGAGGGTGGTGGGAGATTTTCATTTCATTGTTACTTAGCTATAAATAAACTTGGGAAGAATTTAAGCTCAGATCTGAGCACTATATTTTATTAGTTAAATAGTCTTGGGCAAGTTATTTAACTCTCATTTCTAGGCTTCTTTATCTACAAAGAGAGAACAGTTCTCCAAGGGGCCATTTAAAGATGAAATGATTGGTGTATAATGCTTCTGGTGTGGAATAAGGCTTAGTTAATGTTTTTATTCTTTTCTTACTAATGTCTTAATGATTAATGGTGTTAATCATGCCACACGGGTTCCTCAGAATCCCAATCTACCCCCTCCCCTTTGAAGGGGTTCCAGAAGCATTTTCTCAGACATCACAAGAAAAGTTAGCTAGTTTGTTGGCCAATGATCAACTCCCTGGAAACAGATGGGAGGTTGGAGGTTTTGGAGAAAGGTGAATCACTTTAGGGTTGGTTGTAGAGTGAGAACTTGAAAACGTATCAGGATACACATAATAATAGACCCACTAAGATAAATGAATAATACTTTTCAATGACTGAAGTAGAGCAAGGAAAGGACTTAGGAGGACATTTGGGAGGAGGTGACTGATGCTTTTCATTTGGATATTACTAACAAAATATCTGAGGCTGGGCACTTTCTACTACAAAAAGACTCAGAGGCTGGAGGCTGGAGGTCCAAGATTGAACATTTCTATCAATCTGGCCCCTGGTGAGACCTTTTCCTTCTTGAGTGGATCTTATCACATCAGATGAACCTACATGAGAGGAGATGACATGGCAAGACAGGAGGTCACACAGGAGAGAGAGAGAGAGAGAGAGAGAGAGAGAGAGAGAGAGAGAGAGAGAGAAAGAGATATTGAAGGGTGACATCAGAGGTCAGAGTTCTGAGGTGCCAGACTTAATATTTGTATCATCTCACTGGTATTCCACGAGAAGAAGGTTTATTTAATCTTCCCAAGAGTGTCCCTATTTGTCAAGCGCCTCTTACTAGCCTTCACTCTGAAAGTTGTCTATAGCCTCCAAGACCACACTGGGTGGGCTTGTGGGTAAGGCCTCATTCAGACCATTACCTTCTGCATCTTGAATTTATCAGTTTATAAACTGAGTGGATTCTGTGTTTATTGAACTCCTTCCTGCCCACCCACCTTCCACAAATGCCACATCTAGAAATTGAGAAGGAGTGGCCGATTGGGTTTGGATAGATCATGGGAGGCATAAAACCAGTCATGAATCCATGTCTCTTTTTCTCCTCTCCACTGGTGGGGTAGGAGAGGCCATCATGAAGCCTTTGTAGAATAGGGTAGAGTGGAATGTCATCTTATTGGAATAATACTAGATAATATCTTGAGCATCTTTTTCAGGGACATTGTTTCTGCATCCAGTCTGGCTTGCCTCACAATCCTCCTGTATCAGCTCCCTAAGAATAGGATTACAGTAAAGGCATGCACCACCCCTCTTGGCAATACTTTGCACCTTAATCAAGCTCCGTGAGAACAGTAGCTTGATGTGCCCTTAATCAGAAGAGCCACATGGACCCCTGACATATAAGGGGTCCACTACCACTAAGAGACAAACTTCTCAGCCATTAATTTATTTTCCATTATCTATTTTTCCTTTTTGAGACAACTTCATACTCTGTAGCCCTGGCTGCTCTCAAAATCTTGGCAGTCTCTCTGCCTTAGCTTCTCCAGCACTGGGGTTATAGACAGGAGTCACTGTGCCTGGTCTGACTAATTTTAATGCACATCCCACTGTGTAGCTTATGTAGAAATTCTTCTGCTGTCAGTGCGAGGTAGAACATCAACATTGCCTTGGGCCAGTACAGATAAACACCAATAAGAAGTAATTTATTTCTGCATTTCCTCACTGCCGAATCAGTTAGGAGCTTCTTTTCACCTAAGGCTGTCTATTTTCAAAAGGGTAATGCTGCAGTAGGTGGGGACTCCCCGTGGCTATGGCAAGACTGGGTTCTTTTATTTTTGCTGTAGAATCAGGTCTATTTAAACCATTCTAGAAAGCTCTTTCATGTCAGCAATGTCTCTAGATGGCATACTCATTATCTTCAACCATATCAGTCTTTGGGTGTATAAGGTACAAAACTGTCCCATCTACAGTTTCACCCCCCTCCCCCAAATGTGTAGTGCTGACTTTCTCACTAACTTCTCTTAACAATTTGCATTATAAGAGTTTGTCAAATATTAAACAAATTAAAATAGCCATTCCTCTGGTTCCATTGAAAGAGTCACAGTCCACCCCACTATTGTTACTGATTCTTAAAAACATTTATTTTTACTTATGTGTCTGTGAGTGTTTGGCGTGCATGTATGTTTATGCATGTATGCATGTGCATACATGATGCTCTTGGACTTCAGAAAAGGGCCTCAAATTTCCTGGAACTAGTGGCCCAGGTGTTTGGAACCACTGTGTGGTTACTAGGAACTAAACCTGGGTCTTTCCCAAAAACAGCAAATTCACTTAACCATTGAGCCATCTCTCCAGCCCCTGTAACTCTTTCTTTGAAGTAATTTCTCCTGGAGATAGTGAGCTACTGAACATACAGTCTCGGATGGGATACTCTTGTTGCTATGGATACTCTTGTTGCTATGGCTGAGACCCCATCCCAGTCTGGTGGTTGTTAAACTCATCTGCTCTGATACCTAACATTTTGTTTTTAATATTTAACTTTAATTTAAATTTGTTTGTGCAGGGCATTGAGCCCACACCTGTCTTATGCTACAGAAGTACTTTGCCAGTGAACTCCATCACTAGCCCTTCATAGTTTATTAGTCACTGTATCTTAAAACAAAAAATAGAGGTTCTGTTCCCAGCACCCATGGCAAGTGACTTACAACCTCCTGCAACTTTCATTCCAGAAGATCTGATGCCCTGTTCTGGCTTCTGTGGCCACCTGCATTCATGTATATACACTCAAGTGCACACCTGCATATAAAATAAAATAAATCAGTCTAAAAATGTCAGTTTACTTGTTATTCTGTGCATACAAATGCATGATTGTTACTGCATTCATACAAATACAGATGACCGTTACTGTAAAAGTCATCACAGCTAAGACAGAAAATACTTCTATTGCTTCCCAGAAACGTCCTCTTTGTTGTCAGTATCCACGCTCCATCACCCCGAGACACTCTCCCTCTTCTTCCTGCTGTCGTGGGGTTTAGTCAACTTTTCTGGAATCTGTTGACTTAGAGTCAGGCTTTATACAGATGTTCATGTCTGCACCTTAAATTTTTTTTTTTTTTTGAAATTCACTCATGCTATTGCGTATGTCAGTAGACATTTTTTTTTCCTTTGCTGAGAAATATTTTATAGTGTGGCTAGACCACATTTGTGTCTACTCACCCTGATGGATAGATGTTTTAGAGTGTTTCTAGTTGGTAGGTCTTTTGAGTGAAGTGTGAAAATTTGTTTCCACGACTATGCAGGTGCAGTTTCGTTTCATTTCTTTTCTTTATTTCTTTATTGATTGTGTGCAGTGCTGCAGATTGAGCCCAGGCTATTACACACACTATGGGAGAACTGGACCACCGAGCTGTATCATCGGTCCCCAACCCTTTCATCATTTAAAATAAACAAGGTATACAATAAGTAAATAATAAAGGTCTCTAGGCTACATGTAAGCGATATTTCGACATCATACTAAACTGTTTTCCATGGCTGTACCATTTCTCACTACTATGAGCATCACCTAACTATCTCTTTTATTCTACTACTTGCCAGCAGTTGGCAATAATTTTTATTATTTTTTAAGCAGTGTATCATGTAGCCCAGGTTGACCTCATTACTGAAGACGGCCCAGGGTTTTGCGTTCACTAATCAAATATTCTACCAACCGAACTCCATCCTCCTCTATACTTTTCACTATTCTAAATATTAAATCACGCATGCTAGGAAAATTACCACTGAGCTTCGCTCCAGCCTCTTTATAATTTGAACTTCTCCAATGGTTGGGCTGTAAGACCCCATTGGGCTTTTACTAGTTATGTTTATGGACACACAAGTGTTTTGTCTTATAAAACATGAATCACTATTTTTAGCTTAGTTTTAATATTTCATTGTATTGAGTTGTTTATGTTTACCTGTAGGTATTTTTTTTTTTTCAAATTTAAGTATTTTATCTCAGTCTTGGCTTATTTTTTTAACTTTGATTTTGATGATGTATAATTTGTTATTTTGATTCTTATTGCTATTACAATCAGTTAACACACATTCAGTGACTTAAGCTCTACACATTTAAAGCTCTAGAGACCGAAAGACCAGGCTAGACTGGTCAGGCTGCATTCTGTCCACGGACCCCATTTCCTTGTGTTTTGCCACCATTTGAAGGTGTCTGCAACCCAGATCCCTTGGTGCCCCATCTCTCTGACTCCTGCGTCCTTCTTTGACTCTGACCTTCCTCCTGCAGCCATTGTACAAGGTCACTTGTCATTACAATGGAACTCTCAGTGAAGCCAGGGTAGTCTTTTTTATTTCAAAACTCTTAATCATGGCTTCAACTGCCCCTCCCCCACGGGTTTGGAATGTGGTCACTTTAGGGGCTATTATTTATTCCCCCCCCCCCTTCCAGGGCATCTAACTTCATCCCTCTGTCTCTTTGTCTATTAAGGCTGTAGCCTACCATGACTGGACACTTTTCCTGAGCTTTACAAAAAATGGAGGACTCCCTTTTCTTAGTAGGGCGTCCACTTCTCTGTCTGATGTGGGAAGCCCAACCTGCACAACTTCTACTTGAGGAATGTGACATAGTCCTTGTCAAAATTACAGGTTCACCTTCCTCTTTCCAGATAAGAACCTGCTCGGTAAGTACCAGGGATTCCTGGAATGCTTCTCCGTTCAAATGAGGAATGCCCAATATGTTAAGATCCAGGTAGGTCTGGAGAGATGACTCAAAGGTTATGAGCACTGACTGCTCTTCCAGAGGTCCTGAGTTCAATTTCTAGCAACCACATGGTGGCTCACAACCATTGGTAATGGGAATCTGATGCCCTCTTCTGGTATGCCTGAAGACAGCAACAGTGTACTTACATACATGAAATAAATCAACAAATCTTAAAAAACAACAACAACAAACAAACAAAAACAAAAAACATCCAGCCAATGCCAATGACTTACATTCACCCTGAAAGCCCCTTCCCACTCTCACTCTCCAAGGTTCACCCCAATTAAAGTGTGTGTGTACAAGCTGTTTCACTGAATATCTTCTAAGAGAGCTGTTTTCACTGAATATTGTCTAAGAGAGCTATAAAACTAAAATTCTTAAGTCTTACCCTCCTGTAGACCTCACCCATTCTAGGCTCCATTTCATCCCTTTCAGTCAGTGTGCAGAGGTGCATGAACATCCCAAGGGAGGAAGCACAATGGTTAACCACATCTCTCTCCTCTTTATTCCTCCTTCTCTCTTTTTGTCTCTCAGGATGATAACATTTCTTCCTGTGGAATTTTATACATTTAGCTATTATGCTTAGGTTAGATTTCTGATGTGTTTCTAATTGATTTTACTGATGGTGTTGACATAAGTGTTGTAATTCATTTGATTGTTTTGTACTTTTTTTTTTTTGGCTAGTATCAATACGGAAATGTCTATCTACTCAAATTGTTTACCTTCATAGTTTTGTCAGCAATCAATTGATCACTTATGCTTGGATTGATTTCTATTCCGTTCCCTGATTTTGCTGGATAAAAATGTTATTGATTCAGATCTTGGCTTAGAATCATGAGTTTGTAATGCTTTAATTTATATTTTTAGATGTGAATGCCATGGCTTTTCATGATATTAGTGTTTTTCAAACCTCCCCCAATACAATTTCCTGCCCAACTTTTCTGAATGTCTAGCAATGCCTTGAATGTACCATGTTCCTTTGGCCTCAGAGTTCTCTAGATGTGTCTGCTTGGGCCTTGGACACTGTTATTTTCATGGCATCTTATTTATGTCATCTATTAGCCTACTACTACCTTTTCCTTTTCTTGGGTTATCAGCATATGAATCACTCTGCATTCAAGTTACTATTAGACATTCCTATATCTCCTCTTCATGTAGGCTCCTAGATTGGGGATATTATAACTAGCCTACTTGCATCCCTTGGTACTTAGCATGTTTGTTTGTTAAGTGACTATGATGACCGTTCTGTCATGTAGTACAGGATTCATCCTTGTCTACAGCAATTTATTGTCAGGAATAGAATGTGTATATAGGTACATGTGGAGGCCTTGAATTGATATAGTGTGTCTTTCTTGATTTCTTCCCAATTTATTTATTGACATAGACTCTTTTGCTGGACCTGGAGATTGACACCAATTCTGGCCAGTCTTGCTAGCTAGCTTGTCCCAGGGATATTGTCTCTGTTTTCTGAGTACTGGGATTACAGGCGTCTGTTACAAACTCCGGATTCTAAGCCACATCTGTCTGTCTGCTTGTCTTTTATGCATGTTTTTGGATCTGAGTTGTGGTCTTCACACTTGCATGGTGAGAGCTTTATCTACTGAATCTCTTCCCTGTCCCCATTTTTTAAAAGTTAGACAAAATGCCAATGCTAAGAAGTATTTCTCTACAAGAAGGATATTCTATGTGAAGTAATGTATCAATGAGCCTTAATACCTTTCATAGTGATCTTAAGCAGTTTATAACAATCTACTGGATAAATTGTTTAGGATAATCAAGATCATTGGGTATGTTTTCAATTTGATAAGGGTAAAGGGGGACAAGCAGCCAGTGTTTAGTTCCATTGTTCTATGTGCTCGGCAGTAAGTAAACTATAATCTTTACAGTCATTATACAATTTAATTCCTCAAAAAACATGGGATGTTGGAACAAGTATGCCAATGCTCAGAGGGGTATGACCACAGAGTTAATCAAAGAGCCTGCATTTAAATCTGGAGATATTTTAGTAAGATGTGTACACCAGCTATTTCCTCAAACTAACCTCAGCATACTCTTAATTTTTGTAAAAAAATTATGATCTTGTAGTGACTAGGGGCATCACTAAACATCAGTTGTTCTCTGTTACTTAATTCCAAGTTAGTGGGATTTCTCAATGTATCATTCAATAGCTTGGCACTGTGTTAATACACACACACACACACACACACACACACACACACACACACACACACACACACACATATATATATATATATATATATATATATATATATATATACATACAGTATATACGTATTATATATATGTATATAAATATATATATGTAAATAAATTAGGATGTAAGGCAAAGTTTCCTAAACAGTGAGATGCCAAAATTAGAAAAAATATGTCGCAAATTCCAAATTAGAATAAATTATAATTATTTGTTTCTTGTTTCCAATTAGAAATTAAAGCTCTCCAAGTGAAAGGATTTTTCTATTAGAAAATTAGTTGTAAAGAAATGACCTTTCAAGAGTCTAATTTATCTTCCAATGAAGCTTATAGGTCTTCTGTTACATTCAGTTTTCTGGAGCTGTAGCACAATGCCACAGAGCTGGTAATTTATAAACAGTAGACGTTTATTTAGCTCACCATTCTGCTGGCATCATCTCAGCCTCTGATGTGGGTTTTCTTGCAGCATCACAGCCTGGCTGAGGGCATCCATTGTGAGACAGAATAGGTGTTCTAACTTTGTTTTTTCTCTTTTTACAAAGTTCTCATAAGTGCTTTGATTTAATGCCCTTACCAACTGTAAGGGCCTGGCAAGGCTACAATTATCATTAACATATGAGTTTTGGACTTAAGGTTGTTTTTTTCTTTTTTCTTTTCTTTGTTTTTCTCTTCTTTCTTTCTTTCTTTCTTTCTTTCTTTCTTTCTTTCTTTCTTTCTTTCTTTCTTTCTTTCTTTTCCTTCCTTCCTTCCTTCCTTCCTTCCTTCCTTCCTTCCTTCCTTCCTTCCTTCCTTCCTTTCTTCCTTCCTTTTTTTTTTCTCTGTGTAGTCCTGGCTGTCCTGGGACTCACTGTGCAGACCAGGCTAGCCTCAAACTCATAGGCCATCTGCCTCTGCCTCCCAAGTACTGGGTTTAAAGGCATTTACCACCATGCACAGCTCTAAGTTTTCAATGTGTGATTATAGGAGGACAAATTGAAAACTGAGCCCTGGTTTCATATCATCTGCACTGATAGCTCAACACAGCATTTTGTCTCTGAGATATTTTGCTTTTCCCAGATGATGAAGTGTGAAATAAAAACATGACCCTGATTCTGCATTGATAACACCAATTAATCAGCCAACAGATGAAGGAATAATGTACAATGTATAAAAGAACTTTGAGAAAAACAATGAAGTTTAAGCAACACACACACACACACACACACACACACACACACACACACACACACACAGATTCATAGTAACTTTTTGGATAAGACAAATACAAAAGCAACCATCACAGAAAAATTTAGTCCAGGCAGATACAGAAGCCAGAAAGCTATGGACAGAGATGCTAAGCAGAATCTGGAGAGAATGAACTAGAATGAAAGATTTTAGAGCAGTGGTTCTCAACATGTGGTTATGATGCTTTGTCGGGGTGGGAGTGGGGGTGGGGGGTTGAATGACCCTTTCTCAGATCATTGGAAACACAGATATTTAAGCTGTGACTCATAACAATACCAAATTTACAGTTATGAAGTAGCAATAAAAATAATTTTATAGTTGTGGGTTACTATAACATGAGGAGCTGTGTTGCATATTTCCATATATGCAGCCACCAGGTCTGGGGTATGGGAGAACCTCTAGAAAATTCCAGAGACCTGGGATGGTGGAGGCTCCCATGACTCAATGTGAGTGACCTTAGCTGAAATGCCCAACAGTGGGGCTATGGAACAAGAAACAACCTCCAGGACCCCAGTGGAGAGAGGGGATATCAATGCACTTACTGAACCTTCAACCTAAAATTGTCCCTGCCTAAAAGAAATGCAGGGACAAAAATGGAGCAGAGACTGAAGGAAAGGCAGACTAGTGACTGACCCAAATTGGGATCCATCCCATGGGTGGGCACCAATCCCAGACACTATTATTGATGCTATGTTGTGCTTATAGACATGGCTGTCCTCTGAGAGGCTCTACCAGTTGCTGACTGAGACTGATGCAGACACTCACAGCTGAACATTGGACTGAGATCAAGGACCACGATGGAAGAGTTAGGATCAAAGGACCTGAAGAGGATGGCAAACCCATAGGAAGACCAACAGTGTCAACTCATTCAGACTCCTCAGAGCTCCCAGAATCTAAGCCTCCAACCAAGGAGTATACAGGGGCTGGCTCCAGACACTGGCACTTATGTAGCAAAGGGCTGCCTTGTCTGGCCTCAGTGGGAGAGGATGTATCTAATCCTGTAGAGACTTGATGCCCCAGGGTAGGAGATATCCGGCAGGCCACCCTCTCAGAGGAAAAGGGGAGGAGGGATGAAGGGAAGAACTCTTCAAGGGAGGACTAGGAAGGGAGCAACATTTGGGATATAAATAAATAAAATAACAAACAAACAAACAAACAAGGGTCTCAGCATTAGGAAGGCTGAGAGAGGCTTTAGAGAGTATCTTATAGGTTAGGTATATTGTTTTGGTTATGAATAACACTACCTTAAGCAAAAATGGTTTGAAGAAAGAGATGATTGATGTAACAGGCCGGATGGCAGTGTGACTATAGAGTGAATTGACACTGTGGTGCATCTGGCTTCCTCCTGTCACTAAGAGTGTTCTCAGAAGGATCTTCTGGATGGACACTGGTTTCAACAGGGCTGGTTATGCCCTTGTTGATATCAGCACAGAGAAAGAAAAAAAACCTTTTTTCCTGAATCAATATCATTATTTATTTTCTTTAACTGAATTGGGAAGACAGATGTCATGTTTAATCTATGGCCCCCAAACCACGTGTGAGCAATGCATGAACTTGCACACTAAGTAACTTGTAATAGTCTCTGCAAATGGGTCTCTGGACAGAAGTGGAGCTCTGCTCAGAGAGGGAGGAAAGAAGAGATGTGGGGCAAGCCACCAAGAACATTGACCTCAGAATTCAGAGATGAAATACTGAGGTTTCTGATCTGGACTTCAAGAGTTCTCAATCCGTCAAGTGAGATGGGGTAATGACACACCACTTAAAGAGGAAGCCAATAGAGGTCAAGTCATGGGGTATTTGAGACACGTGAGAGTCACAGCATGTCGAGAAGGCCATAAAAACAATAAGAACCAAAATGAAACCAGAAAGTCTGAGTGTCAGGCAAATGGAAGTAGAAGATAAATCACAAACAAGCCTTAGTACTCTCTAGGAAGCTGGATTACCCAGATTGGAGAATTCTAGGTTCGGTGACAGATCCTGTCTCAAAAAATAAGATGGAGGATGGCTAAGGAAGATCCCAAACACTATTCTCTAGACTCCACATATACATACATATATACCCATGCATATATATCCAAACAATAAGTCACATTAGCATCCTCCCAAATCTTCTTGGAGGGCTTGCTAAATAATTGAGAATCTGTTTCATCAGGGTAGTATTAAAAATTTTATATCTTAAAGTTTTTAATTACATTTATTTATAGATTTACTTTGTGTTTGTATGTCTGTGAGTGTGTGTGAGTGTGTGTGTGTGTGTGTGTGTGTGTGTGTGTGTGTGTGTGTGTGTGTAAAAATCTATACATAACCACACATGTGTGGAGGTCTGTGGACAATTTTTAGGAGTAATTTCTCTCCTATGATGTGGGTCCCAGGGATCAAACTCACTCATCAGGCTTAGCAGACTCCTTTAGTCACAGGGCCCTCTCAATAGTCCAAGAATTCATGTTTCTAACAAGTTTCCTTATGCTTTTTGGGCTGCTGGTCTGGGGCATTTGGGTTGGGATCCAATAGTTAGGGGGAAAGCCTATCAAAAACTTTTACATTGGTGTGTTTCACTGTGTAGTATAACGGCTACTTGCTGAGGTTCAGTAATGGAGGGCATTAAAAATGCTAGTTTGTAAAATGTCTTTTCCAGAGGTCTGTGCGGGCAGCTTTGAGAAGAACCTGCAGACATATTTTCTAACAAGTTCTGCAGACAAGCCTGCCGTGGCTGGGGTCTTTTTGCTAAACTGTGAACTTCTTGTAAGCTGTCACCTCCCTCTGCGTACTCTGTAATTAGCAGGTTGTTAGAGAGACGTGTCATCCTTCACTGGGACCATGATTGGCACAGAATTAAACATTGGCAATTTCAGAGGCTGGTAGGGAAGCACGCATGTCCTGTGTGTGCCTCGTTTTATTGATCAACCTTGAGTAAAGCTGTGTAACCATCAATGTTTCCATTTCTTAATGTGGAAGATGACAATAAATAGGTGAGCATGTGTAGCAATCACTTAATATTGTATCCTTGTTATTGTTAGTAAACTGTTCACAAACATGGCTCTTCTAGATTTCTCTTACAATCTTGTTTTCCTAGTAGGCTGAGTATATTAGCTACTTTTCTGTTGCTGTGATAAAACATCATGACCAAGACAACTTTAGGAAGGAAGAGTTTATTTGGGGCTTCTGGGATAAGGATTTGTGATGTTAGGTAAGAGACAGGCATGGTGACAGAAACAGAAAAAGGGAGGCTCACATCTGGAACTGTAGCAGGATGCAGAGGGAACAAACTGGGAATGATGCTAGACTTTGAAACATCAAAGTCCCCCCCACCCCCCATACCATGGCACTTCCTCCAGCAAGGTCACATCTGGAACTCTCTGAACAATGCCACCTACTGGGGACCAATTATCCTAGGGGGGGGCGGGGTTCATTCAAGCCACCACTGTGAGATGCTGGCTTA
Organism: Mus minutoides; assembly: GCA_902729485.2. Classification (NCBI taxonomy): domain Eukaryota; kingdom Metazoa; phylum Chordata; class Mammalia; order Rodentia; family Muridae; genus Mus; species Mus minutoides. The sequence continues at coordinate 7,663 of CACVCL010020400.1, read as the reverse complement.
TCCAGAAATACACATTTTGCCAGAAGCGGTTTATCATGCTGATAAACCTGAATTAAATGAAGGGACAGATTCAAAGAAAAAAGTAGAAAAAGATGGGAGAAAGACCTTCAGTGCTTAAGAAGTAAGTAGAGAAAACCAGAAATCTGGTTAGGGCTGCTAAGCTGTCCGTAGATCCTCTGGCTGCTTTGTGGCTTGTCTTGTACCTATGTGTTACATATAACTCTTGTCCTTATTTAAAATGCCATGCCATGTAGCTGTAATGCCCTGTGAGATTACAGCTACAAAGACATGCACGGAGTGCTGATGTACTACTTAGTGTGTATCAGAGGTGGGTGACTTACAGATTTCACAGGAGTGATAGTTCCGGAAAACAAGAAGAGTGCTTTTAATCTCAAAACAGACTGTGAAGTCCAACCAAACGTGGGCAGGTTCTAAAGGACGCTCCAAATTTGGCACTAGTTAGCCAATTTATTTTATTTTTCTGTATCTTCCTGCCCATACACATGTGATAGGATAACATTTTTCTCCCCCAGTCATTGGAGTACAAGGCCAAGAAGATGGACTGTAGTTAAGTGAGTAAGTGAATGTTTGGCCTCATCTGTTCAAGTGGGCTTTTTACAATTGTCCAATGATCTAAATAGCTTTTCTCAAAAGCCACTATATATCTTCCCTCCGTCCTCCATCCCTCCTTCCCCTTCCTCCTCCTCCTCTTCTTCTTCTTCTTCTCTCTCTCTCTCTCTTTCTCTCTCTCTCTCTCTCTCTTTCACACACACACACACACACACACACACACACACACACACACACACACACACACACACACGTAGAATTTAAATGACAAGATATTCTACTACCTTTGACTTCTCAGACAAGTTCAGTGCTTGTCTGTGCCCATCTTACTGAGGTTACTACCATACCTAATATGTTTTCATGTTGAGCCTTGAACAATTATATTTCCAAGTAATAATTGGTAATAAGGAGTGGAACTAAAATTCTAAACAATAACAGCAAAGCAAAACAAACAAACTACCTTCTCTGTTTCCGCCCCAAATTCTAGTGTTTCTTAAGGAAGCACAGGCGGAGAGCAGTTAAATTACACACTGGTACCACATGATCCGTGGTTTGGAGATCAGGTGCTGTTTCTATCTCAAAGGCATCTCCATCACAGCAAGCTACATTGTCTTATGCGTAATCTCTTGCCACCTAGATCATGTGCTTTCCTCTCTTTGTGTTTCAAGAACAATGTTATATCAATTAAAACTTAATTTAAAAACACTGAAAGCATTTCATAAAAGTCCCTAAAATATTAGGTAAAGGGATAGCATGAATAAGCCAATCTCCGACATTTAGGTTCAAAACCTATCACCATATATTTGATTAAATAACGTTTATTGTCCTTGTCCCCCTTTTCCTCATTATTTGTTTTTCTCTCTCTTCTTCACTGTTCTTCTCTTTTGTGTTTCAAAGCAAACCCTAGTGTCTTGGGCTGCCCTTAACAGAGACTAAGTTCTGAATACACAGTCACAGCACTCTGATGGTGTCCAATGTGTTAAACAAGTTCATAGGGAATCTGATTCTGGATCTTTCAGTTCTGTGAATCAATAAGTCCCACTTTTAAGGGGCAGAAACTTGGGGCATTTCCTGTATTTTTCAAATAGTCTAAGACACAGGTTTTTAAAAATAAGTTACTGTGCAGGTGATGGCATTGTGGTGTGTGTGTGTGTGTGTGTGTGTGTGTGTGTGTGTGTGTGTGTAATATGTTTCTCTAGTCCTGAGAGAGAAATTCTAAAGCTTAAATACTTACCAATAAACAAAATATTAGAGTCTGAGGAGTTCCTGATAGCTGAACACATTGTGGTACCTAAAAGGTTATATGTAGGGATGGAACAGAAGCTCCAAATCTTTTGTTCCATTTTTCTTTCTTATCTGGATATTACTCTGTGTCCTCTGCTGCCATATCCTGTATGAATATAATAAAGCAACAAACACATTTTCCTGAGTTCTGGGAATCCTTGATAATTAGTTGTTCAGACACAAATGTGGGTGACACAGTGCTATTGGCAATTGGTGTATTCTCTGGGGTAAGTCATGTGGGACTAAGCCTTCAACCTTGGGATGCCCAGTTGTGTCTCCTGGAGGATTGTTTGGGGTGTGTGTAAAAACCACTATGTATGTGGTGTCAGAAAGTGTAGCCTCCAGAATTCAGACCTGCCCCCATTGAAGCAGGGCTCCCAGGCCACCTCCCCCTAGGCTGGCTCCTTTTGTTATGCAACTACGGAGGCCCTCCTCCTAAGCTGCTGCCACCCTGCCCAGAACTGCCCCGACATCCCAGGAAGAAGACACCTCCTGCACCGCAGCTCCAGGGGGCTCCACATGCTCGCCAAGATGGAGCCAGGGGCCCTGGGAATGGATGGCAAGGGTCTACTCTTTTCCATTCTCTTTTAACCAAGAAAGATTTTTCAGTAAAGAGCAGACATATTTTGACCAGAGAACTGACTGGATGTTTTCTTTTCTCTCCCAGCTAGTCCTCCTGTCTAGTCCCCAGCCCGCCTTCTGGGGAACCCAGACTGATTATGGCCCGACTGCAGGCGGTTCGGACCCCAACAAGAAAGAGTGTATACTCAGTGGGGATATATGGAATATGATGGAAAACCTGTGTCCTGGGACTACCATGGCTTAGTAGTTGGAGCACCACCCTTTCCCATGGTTTTAATTTAGGTAATAGCATCATTATTCATATGACAACTCCCCAAATTTCATACATTATTTTTCACTTCTCAGGTTGAAATGAGTAGTTCCAATTGTCTATGCAAATTTCCACTATTTCAAAAGTAGCTCTTGGGAGGAGTTAGAGATCAGGTGCAAGAGAGAAGACATTGTATGAAGGACAAGAGCCAACACTAGGCTATGGCAATGCAGCCTACTATCCCCAAAGTGTATTAACTCCACCCACAAAATAAGAATAGTTTTCTCAGTTATACTTATGTGGTGACATAAAGGAACAAACAGAAGCCCATCAAATCCTCTCTGGAGTAAGGTAAAACTAGTGTAGAGGGGAAAAGAAACCCCAGTTTCTCCTGAATATCTTCAGTGTTTTGATTTAAAAATTTTTTTTGATTTAAGTTTTATTGCATTATGATGAGAAAATATACATAATTTCAATTTATCTGAATTTTTTAACATTTAAAAACATATTTTGAGTAAATAGACTTACATCATATTCTTCTTTTCCTTTTGTGCCCTAACTCCTCCCAGAAAGTCCACCCTCAAAACCTGCAATACCTTTCATTTTTTATCATATTCCTTAAAATTTATAAAATATTGTAACAATAAAAATGAGTATTATAAAAGTTATTTGATATAAATCAACAATCAATTGAACAGTCTTATGTAGATGTTTATCTACAGCAATACTGAAAACACATACATTTTTCTCAATATAAATTTTAAATAACTCTAAATATATTAACTGTATGATATTTTAAAATAATATATCACTATTAGTTTTTTTTAATGAACATAAAAGATAAAGTCTTTTTGTTTGTTTGTTTGTTTTGTTTATAGTAGAGCTTAAAATCTTGGCTGTGGGTGGTGGCACATGCCTTTAATCCCAGCACTTGGGAGGCAGAGGCAGGTGGATTTCTGAGTTCGAGGCCAGTCTGGTCTACAAAGTGAGTTCCAGGACAGCCAGGGCTACACAGAGAAACCCTGTCTCGAAACAAATAAACAAACAAACAACCAAAAAACCAAAAACAAAAAAAACAAAACAAAAAAATCTTGGCTCTTACTGTGGTACAAACACACACACACACACACACACACACACACACACAGAGTTTTTGGACATTGGGGTTCATTGTAACAAGGCTGTACTTCAATGTCACTCACATCACCAAAGGATTTTACCTCTATAGTAGATAAGCTAAGAGTTGACAGTTCTGCTGTGCCAAGGAATGAATTGCCGGCATGATTTTTGGATACAGATTTCCTGCTATGGTCAAAGCTATTTGTGTTGACTGATTGTTGTCATTCTCAGCCCTCAGGGAATAGGTTTCATTCATTTAAGAAATGGTGTATGTATTAAGATGGTCTATCTATGAAGTAATCCATCAACTTTTTCAATGAACAATGGCTCTGCTTGGAGGGTGGCACAGATGTTAGATGAGAGTAAGATTCTGGTTCATTGGCTGTTATGATTTTGAAAAGCATTCATCTCAGAATAAGAGTAACTTACAAAGTCCATTTCTTCAAAATTGATACAATAATTATAAATATCAAGCAAAGCCTTCAGTCTCACTCTTTGCTGATCTCTTACCAGCCACCTCCCAAATTAATTTTCTTTATTTCTTTTGGCTGTATAAATAATTTTGAAGTATGTAAGCTGTTCTGAAAACCATAGTATAGTGTAAAAACATCAAATAAACAGTCCTACTAATAGAGAGGCTGAGATAGGAGAAGCATGATTTCAAGACCATTATGTGGCACACAGCAAGATCCTGTCATGTACAAACAACCAGAAAGTATATATGGATTGTACAATATTGGACCTATTTCTCCCATTACCAAATAAGAGAGACCACAGGATGACAGCTGACACATTTCTAATTCCTCATATTTTCGAATTTCAATGAATTAGGATATGTTGGTAATATTAATTTTTTTATTAAGAGATATTAAGGAAAAGTGATTGTTAATTCCTGTTAATATTCTTGTTAGATGTGGAATAATGTTTGTGTGGGTTTGTTGAAAGATTACTTTCTTGCTTCTTCTAGGGTGTAGTTTCACTCCTTGTGTTGGTGTTTTCCATCTATTATCCTTTGTAGGGCTGGATTTGTGGAAAGATATTGTGTAAATTTGGTTTTGTCATGGAATATCTTGTTTGTTCCATCTATGGGGATTGAAAGTTTTGCTGGGTATAGTAGCCTGGGTTGGCATTTGTGTTCTCTTAGGGTCTGTATGACATCTGCCCAGGATCTTCTAACTTTCATAGTCTCTGGTGAGTAGTCTGGTACAATTCTGATAGGTCTGCCTTTATAGGTTACTTGACCTTTTTCCTTTACTGCTTTTAAAATTTTTTCTTTGTTTAGTGCATTTGGTGTTTTATTATGTGATGGGAGGAGTTTCTTTTCTGGTCGAGTCTATTTGAAGTTCTGAAGGCTTCTTGTATGCTCATGGGCATCTCTTTCTTTAGGAAAGTTTTCTTCTATAATTTTGTTGAAGGTATTTACTGGCTCTTTAAGTTGGAAATCTTCACTCTCTTCTATACCTATTATCCTTAGGTTTGGTCTTCTCATTGTGTCCTGGATTTCCTGGATATTTGGGATTAGGAGCTTTTTCCTTTTTGCATTTTCTTTCACTGTTGTGTCAATGTTTTCTATGGTATCTCTGCACCAGAGATTCTCTCTTCTATCTCTTGTGTTCTGTTGGTGATGACTCCTGACCTCTTTCCTAGGTTTTCTAACTCCAGGATTGTCTCCCTTTGTGATTTCTTTATTATTTCTAGTTCTATTTTTAGAGCCTGGAAGGTTTTGTTCCTTTCCTTCAACTGTTTGATTGTGTTTTTCTGTAACTCTTTAAGGGATTTTTGTGTTTCCTCTTTAAGGGCTTCTAGCTGTTTACCCGTGTTCTCCTGTATTTCTTTAAGAGAGTTATTTATCCTTCTTAATGTCTCCTATCATCATGAGAAGTGATTTTAGATCTGAATCTTGCTTCTCTGGTGTGTTGGGGGTATCCGGGACTTGCTATGGTGGGAGAATCGGGTGCCAAGTAACTGTTGCTTATATTTTTATGTTTGCCTCCTGCCATCTGCTTATCTCTAGTGCTACCTGCCCTGGTTATGTCTGACTGGAGCCTGTCCTTCCTGTGATCCTGGTTGTGTCAGAACTCCTTTGAGTCAAGCTGTCTCTGTGATCCTGAGATTCTGGGTGTGTCCAAGCTCCTGGGAGTCAAGCTGCCTTTGGGACCTTGAGATCCTGGTGTGGTGTGACCAAGCTCCTGGAATCCTGTGGTTCTGTGATCCTCTGATCCTGGTATTAGAGGACCTGAGAGTGGAGCTGCCTTTGGGTGTTGTGGGGTTGGCATCCAAGGTCTGCTCAGGTTGCCAGCCCAGACAGACTGGAAGGAACCCCTGCTACTGGTCTGGCAGAGTTCCTGTGTGCCTGTGTCCCGCTGGTCCCTGTTACTCCTGGTGTTGGGGACAGATGTTGTGATCTCCTCACCTCTAATCCTCTCCATTTTTTTTCCCCTTTGGGTTTGGCACTCCGTTTGGTAGATTGAGATATACGATCACAATTCATCTGCTACTACTGGAAAGGGGATTTGGTATTCTTAATGTTTTGATCTTTTATATCAAGGCTCTAAACAAAGGGAATCGAGGCTGAGAGCTGCTACACATCAGATTCAAGGCGCATTAGCCATCACTGTCACAAGTGGACTCAGAATCCTATGCTATGTGTCGTGCCTGGCACTCGTTTTACCCATCTGTGCACTCTGCTTATTCTGAAACTGCAGCAGATGACCATATGGACTTCTCACCCCTTTTCTCTCCTTCCACACTCTGCATGTGAGGGCACAGTAATTTATGCTTGCATTATTGTTTTCTTGGGTCCTCCTTCAGGTTTCTGACAAAGTGTTGATACCGGCAAGATTTAATTTTTTTTTTTTTTTTTCTATTTTACAAGGAAAGGAAGCGGCAGTTCAGGTAGAACTGACCTATAACCTTCGCACAGAGAACAGCATTGGGTTTGTGGTGTTTCTCTTCCTAAGAAGATCTGTTTTTAGAATTAAAATTAGAAAAAAAAAATGTAGTGGATTAGTCCTGTCTATACACCATTTGTAACTGGGATTTGGGGTTACTGATTTGACTTCCATAATTTTCAGAGAACATTCACCTATTTCTTTTGTCTTGTCTTGCTTGGTTTTTGTAGTTAAAAAATAATGCAAATAAAAATATACATATGTTCATTTAAAGATAAGCTTTCAAAACAGGTCATTTGAAAGACAAGCATGATTTTCAACAAATGGTGCTGGTACAACTGGCAGTTATCATGTAGAAGAATGTGAATTGATCTATTCTTAACCCCTTATACAAAGCTCAAGTCTAAGTGGATCAAAGAACTCCAAATAAAACCAGAGACACTGAAATTTATAGAGAAAGTGGGGAAAAAGCCCTCAAAGATATGGGCACAAGGGAAAAATTTCTAAACAGAACAGCAAAGGCCTGTGCTTTAAGATCAACAATTGACAAATGGGATCTTATAAAATTGCAAAGCTTCTTTCTGTAGGTCAAAAGATACTGTTAATAAGACAAAAAGGCCACCAACAGATTGGGAAAGGATTTTTACCAATTCTAAATCGGATAGGGGGCTAATATCCAATATATACAAAGAGCTCAAGAAGCTGGACTCCAGAAATTCAAATAATCCCATTAAAAAATGGAGTACAGAGCTAAACAAAGAATTCTCAACTGAGGAAAACCGAAGGGCTGAGAAGCACTTGAAACAATGTTCAACATCCTTAATCATCAGGGAAATGCAAATCAAAACAACCCTGAGATTCCACCTCACACCAGTCAGAATGGCTAGGATCAAAAATTCAGATGACAGCAGATGCTGGCAAGGATGTGGAGAAAAAGGAGCACTTATCCATTGCTGGTGAGATTGCA